>JAQRGA010003603.1:0-11581 GCA_029237695.1 Conchocele bisecta | reverse complement strand
TCATGTGTTTTACTTTTGACCTCTAATTAAGTGTGACCTTGACATTTGAGCTACAATACTGGCTTTTGACTTAATTAAAAAAAAAAAACATTTTATAACCGTCAGTATACTTGAATTTCTACGCCACCATCGTACGGAAACAGTAACTGATACAGTAATTTAGGGACGGGAACTCCGTTTCAAGTCTGAACGACGAGTGGGATACATGTATTTTGATTTGCCTAAGGCGTGGTTTGAACCCACAACCTCTTGAGTTTAAGGCTTGTGTTCTAACACCTAGGCCACTACCCATCCCCACCGTGCAGAACTGGTGCGATTCTCACCAGATTTGTAACAAAAGACGCCGGCGTCGTCGGCATGTGTTTCACACGGCAGCGGGTACCACCAGTCGGAGGAGAACTCGTTCAGGAAACCCTTGTGTGGACACTGATGTAGCTGGTCCTCTGTCCCCTTACACTGCAGGTGGCTCAGCCTACAAAATTTAGAAGTGTCAAGTAGTTACAGTTCGGCAATCCCTCGTGTGGACACTGGTTCTCGGTCCCCTCACACTTCAGGTGACTCAGCCTGCAATATGTAGATATGTAAAGTATCTATCGTTCATGAATCCCTCGCATGGACACTGATGTAGCTGGTCCTCAGTCCCCTCACACTTCAGTTGACTCAGCCTGCAATATGTAGACATGTCAAGTAACTACCGTTCAGGAATCCCTCGTGTGTACACTGGTATAGCTGGTCCTCAGTCCACTCACACTTCAGGTCATTCAGCCTGCAATTTGTAGATATGTCAAGTAACTACCGTTCGGGAAACCCTCGTGTGCACACTGATGAGGCTGGTCATCTGTCCCCTCACACTTCAATCGACTCAGCCTGCAATATGTAGACATGTCAAGTAAATACCGTTCAGGAAACCCTCGTGTGGACACTGATGGAGATGGACCTCTGTCCCCTCATACTTCAGGTGATTCAGCCTGAAATATGTAGATATGTCAAATAACGTAAATACAGTTCGGGAATCCCTCGTGTGGACACTGGTATAACTGGTCCTCTGTCGTCTCACACTTCAGGTGACTCGGCCTGTAATATGTAGACATGTCAAGTACATGTGACTACAGTTCGATAAGCCCTCTTGTGGACACTGATGGAGCTGGTCCTCGGTCCCCTCACATTTCAGGTGACTCAGCCTGCAATATGTAGATATGTCAAGTAACTACCGTTCGGGAAACCCTCGTGTGGACACTGATGAGGCTGGTCATCTGTCCCCTCACACTTCAGGTGACTCAGCCTGTAATATGTAGAAATGTCAAGTAACTACCGTTCTGGAAACCCTCGTGTGGACACTGATGGAGCCGGTCCTTTGTCCCCTCACACTTCAGGTGACTCAACCTGTAATACTGTCTGTTCCACGTTTTGCTGCCGACGAACTTTTGGACATTAAACACATTAAATCCAAAACATATTTAAATGTAGACACTTTTTCATCAATAACAAAAAAGTCACCCTCCCTAAAACATTTTATTTGATAAAATTCCGTTAAATATTGATTTTATTGCGAAAAAATGATTTTCCTATGGGAAATATATTTTTTTTTTTTACATTTTTTTAATTAGTTGACCGATTAAAAAAAAAAAAAAAAAAGCTGACTTGTTTTTCTTTTTTACATCATTTCCAAGCTATCTAGACAGGTTTCGGAGTCAATTTCCAAATATTTTTGTTTTTTGACTCCCCCCTCCCCCCCCCCACTCCCACCCCCCCCCCCCCCCCCCCACCCCCCCCCACCCCCCCCCCCTCCTCTTCTGCCTCTTTTTTCCCCATGTTAAATTCCCATAGGAAAAGCGTTGTTTTCGCTATTAAATCAATATTTGATGGAATTTATTTTTGTTATTGGTGAAAAAGTACTTAAATATAAATATTTTTTAGATTTGAATGTCTTTAATAGCCAAAAGTTTGTCGGTAGGAAAACATGGAACAGACAGTAGTTACATGCAACCAATACACTGAATCTCTATGTATGGGGAATGAAAAACATGAAATAGTTTTCACTATGTTTTTTTCATTTCTACGTAAAGTATATGGCGGGACGGTTCCAATGAGTGGCAACAACAAATGGTTCCATATATTATTACAATAATTAATTTTATTGTTCGTAGCCTCATTGTGCAATGGGTAAAAACTGTTTAAATAGCCGTTACAAAAGGGGTGGGTGCATCTGTTTACATTTTAGCTTATTTGCTGGTTTATGTTACATATACATGTATGTGCAACTATTATTTACTGTTCACTGGATTTTACCATTTTGACACTGTTTGCATTACACTTGTTCTTGTCTATATCTGCATTGTGTCCGACAGTTTTATTCTGTTAGCCGAGTACTTATGCACATGCACCGCGCCTTCATGCATGCCATATGTATTACAATACCGTGTTATCTGTTATATGTTAAATGGGTTCATGAACACAGACACGGATTGCGGTCTAATTCTTACACTAGTGCGTACACTGTATTTACCAAATCTTGCCGGTGCCAGGGCCGAAGTGGGCGCCCACTATCGCCTCCCCGTCGGCGAAGTTCATCTGGCGACAGAAGACGCTCGCCTCGCGGCGGTCCCAGCCCTGGTCACAGATGGTGCCCCACTGCCCGCCCACGGACATCTCCACCCGGCCGTACTGCGGTGCCCCCGCCACCAACCGGTACTCGATACCTGTACAGACGAGCGATCGCGCAACATTATACACCACCGCCTGCATTAATCTTGTCCATATGTCAACGTTTCTGAACATGTATTGCCAATATCGACTCGCAATTAAGCATATTGGCATATTGATTGGACCCCGCAACCAACTAGTACTCGATCCCTGCACAGACGTGGATATATCCCAATTAATTACTTTAGCCCCACGTGACGTCGTGTGACGTTGTTGATTTGGCTAACGTTTGTTTGGCGTCATTAATCTCCACATATTGTCAATAACCGCAGGCTATTGACCGGTAACATCGCTGTACCATGAACTACGACATACTGACGTATGACAATATGATTTGGCTTTTTACATTCATTTTTTAAAACTATCAGAAAAAGTAACACAACAATGGGCTGTTGCGTTTACTGTAGTAAGTAAAACAATGTGGTCTGTTTAACGTTTGCTAGGAGGCCTTCGGACTCTACGTGCTTTAAAAAGACCAAATGTTTTGTACACCACAGACAACGAAACAGCCCATGGGTGTATTCCTCAAGTAAAGGCACCTGTTCTCAGATATGTGGCTGTGACTGGAGAAATGGGGATTACATGTACATACTGTTGATACATGTAGTTCCTTATCAAATAGCACACTGAATAATTCTGATGTAGCCTGATAACGATATAATATATTCCTTGTTAGAAGCATGACGTGTGTTTCGTTAATGGAATGACGAACAGTGCAGATCCTGATCTACGGAGCCCCATGGAATTGATTTTATTAATTCGTTCCAACGAAATAAGAATTTGTTTCCTCAATTTAACAATTCGTTCCCTCGAATTAACAATTCGTTCCCATGAATTAACAATTCGTTCCCATGAATTAACAATTCGTTCCCTCGAAATGACTATTCGTTCCCTCGAAATAACAATTTGTTCCCTCAATATAACAATTTGTTCCCTCGAATTAACAATAACAATTTGTTCCCATGATATAATAATTCTGTTCCCACGAAATAACAATTGTTATATCGTGGGAACGAATTGTTATTTCGTGGGAACGAATTGTTAAATTGAGGGAACAAATTTTTAATTTGTGGGAACGAATTGTTAATTCGTGGGAATGAATTGTTAAATTGAGGGAACAAATTGTTATTTTGTGGGAACGAATTGTTATTTTGTGGGAACGAATTAATAAACAAGAATTATACGTCACCTGCAGACAAAATAATAAACCCTATTTATTATATACCTACCCATGAAATACAGTTATACGATAAGGCACTCGTGAAATATGGACATTTCACACCACTCGATGAACATATATGTCATATTCGTTGTAAAAATATGAATATCCTCTATTTCTCCAGCCAAAACCACATACTTTATAAAATAAAGTTTTTATGCTATCCAGTGGTCAAATATAACATGAGTTTCGTCAAAAAGAACGTGGATTTTTTTGCGTCATTGCACTGATGTCATTGAGCAAACCTCTTTAGCAAGGTTTCCAAACAGTTTAGATCTAGATCGTCACGAGCGTCTCATCAGGATTCACACATTTTGCAAGCACTTTTCATACTTTTTAGAAAATAAAACACCACCTTTGTATAAATGGACTAGTCTGAAAATCATTTGCTGACGATTGGATTGGTTGAAAATATAAAACATATCACACATTAAAAATAAATTCCAGTTATTTAGGGTGAAAGAAAGCATTAAAGAACGATACTCACCGTATTGGTTGTAGCAGAGGGCGGCGGCTATGTTACTGCGGCTACAGTTACCAAGGCCAAGGCGACCCTGGTGCGGACAGTCGAGCAGTGAGGCCTCGTCACCGCACAGTTGAACCCGCACAGCCAGTACGGGTAGCCCTGCAACACGACACGACACACCAATACGTAGTTTAAGTTCAACCTCATTTCGCATGGTTAGCGGACTTTCAACAGCTAAGGTTATCTATACCATGTCAACGGGGTAGATTCCCGTATGTTATAAAACTATGTTGAAACCACTCAGCCACTACGGGCCACGGTATTCCCACAACACGACACGACACACCAATACGTAGTTTATGTTTAACCTCAGTTCGCATGGTTAGCAGACTTTCAACAGCTGAGATTATCTATACCTTGTCAACGGGGTAGACTCCCATATGTTATAAAACTATGTTGAAACCACTCAGCCACTACGGGCCAGGGTAGTCCTACAACACGATACGACACACCAATACGTAGTTTATGTTTAACCTCAGTTCCCATGGTTAGCGGACTTTCAACAGCAGAGGTTATCTATACCATATGAACGGGGAGGGGTAGACCCCGTATGTTATAAAACTATGTTGAAACCACTCAGCCACTACGGGCCACGGTAGTCCTGCAACACGACACGACACACCAATACGTAGATTATGTTTAGTCTCAGTTCGAATGGTTAGCGGACTTTCAACAGCTGATGTTATCTATACCATGTCAACGGGGTAGACTCCCATATGTTATACAAGAATTCCGCCATGGAAGCGGTATCGCGCCTGCCCAGGCATTTCACCGTGAACATTACAAGTAAATAAATGACATTGACCTTGAGAATTTGGATGTGGGGGTGTGCGTAATGAAGCATCAGCCGTAGACAAACATTGATGTGAAATATTATCAAAGTCTGGCAAGGGGTTAAAGGGATATAATTGTGAAAAACAATAACTTTCACGCATTTCTGTTACACAACCGGTGAACATTAAAAGTAAATAAATGACCTTGACCTTGAGAATTTGGATGTGGGGGTGTGCATAGTGAAGCATCATCATTAGACAAAGATTGATGTGAAATATTATCAAAGTCTGTCTAGGGGTTAAAGAGATATTGTGAAAAAAACAATAACTTTAACGCATTTCTGTTACAAAACCGGTGAAGATTAAAAGTAAATAAATGACCTTGACCTTGAGAATTTGGAGGTGGGGTTGTGCATAATGAAGCATCATCCCTAGACAAACATTGATGTGAAATATTATCAAAGTCTGGCAAGGGGATAAAGAGATATTGTGAAAAATAACATAACTTTAACGCATTTCTGTTACAAAACTGGTGAACATTTTCAGAATTTGCATGTGGGGGTGTGCGTAATGAAGCATGATCTCTAGACAAACATTGATGTGAAATATTATCAAAGTCTGGCAAGGGGTTAAAAAGATATTGTGAAAAAACAATAACTTTAACGCATTTCTGTTACACAACCGGTGAACATTTAAAGCAAATAAAGGACCTTGACCTTGAGAATTTGGATGTGGGGTGTGCATAATGAAGCATCATCCCTAGACAAAGATTGATGTGAAATATTATCACATCCTGGCAAGGGGCTAAAGAGATATTGTGAAAAAACAATAAGCTTAACGCATTTCTGTTACAAAACCGGTGAATATTAAAAGCAAAGAAATGACATTGACCTTGATAATTTGCATGTGGGGGTGTGCGTAATGAAGCATCATCACTAGATAAAGATTGATATGAAATATTATCAAAGTCTGGCAAGGGGTTAAAGAGATATTGTGAAAAAACAATAACTTTAACGCATTACTGTTACAAAACCGGTGAACATTACAAATAAATAAATGACCTTGACCTTCAGAATTTGGATGTGGTCGTGTGCTTAATGAAGCATCATCCGTAGACAAACATTGATGTGAAATATTATCAAAGTCTGGTAAGGGGTTAAAAAGATATTGTGAAAAAACAAGAACTTTAACGCATTTCTGTTACAAAACCGGTGAATATTAAAAGTATAAATGACCTTGACCTTCATAATTTGGATTGTGGGGGTGTGCATAATGAAGCATCATCCTACTAGACAAACATTGATATGAAATATTATCAAAAGTATGGTGCAAGCCTTGTTTAGAGATTGAACACAATATGTTACGCAATTAAAAAATGTGTTACAAAACACAAAAAGGTGTTGAACATTAAAATTGTAAATATGATCTTGACCTTGAGGAATGATGTGTAAAGCGTTCATGAAGCATCATCACTAGATAAAAGACTTGTAGTGAAATATTATCAAAGTCTGGCAAGGGGTTAAAAGAGATAAATGTGTTGAGAACAAAACTCACACGCATTTACTGTTACAAAAACGCGAGAACATTAAAAGTAAATAAATTACCTTGACCTTGATTTGATAATTTGCATGTGTTGTGTCGTAGGTGAGCATCATTTCTAGACAAATTAAAAGATTGATGTGAAATATGATCAAAGTCTGCAAGTTAGAGATCTGTAAAGACAATAACTTTAACGCATTTCTGTTACAAAACCGGTGAACATTAAAAGTAAAGAAATGACCTTGACCTTCCGAATTTGGATGTGGGTGTGTGCGTAGTGAAGCAGCATCCCTAGACAAACATTGATGTGAAATATTATGAAAGTCTGGCTAGGGGTTAAAGAGATATTGTGAAAAAACAATAAATTTAACGCATTTGCCTTACAAAAAACAGGACGACGCGGACGACGCGGACGACGACGGAAAAAGCGCCGACTATAGTCGCGCCTCTGCTAAAGCAGGCGCAACAAAAACCGGACGACGCGGACGATGACGCGGACGACGACGCGGGCAACGACGACGACGGAAAAAGCGCCGACTATAGTACAAAAACAATGTTCAAACCACTCAGCCACTACGGGCCGCGGTAGTCCTGCAACACGACACACCAATACGTAGTTTATGTTTAGCCTCAGTCCGCATAGTTAGCGGACTTTCAACAGCTGAGGTTATATATACCATGTCAAAGGGGTAGACTCCCGTATGTTATAAAACTATGTTGAAACCACTCAGCCACTACGGGTCGCGGTAGTTCTACAACACGACACGACACACCAATACGTAGTTTATGTTTAACCTCAGTTCGCATGGTTTGCGGACTTTCAACAGCTGAGGTTATCTATACCATGTCAACGGGGTAGACTCTCGTATGTTACAAAACTATGTTCAAGCCGCTTAGCCACTACGGGCCGCGGTAGTCCTACAACAAGTTTCACCGGTACAATGTAGGTACATACATGTACAGTGAATCACTGTAAATCAGGCACTTTATTATTCTAATTCATAGTTGTGTGCTATGCGATCACGAACAGACATTATCACCTGAGATAAATGACCAAGAAACTCATCAAAAATAAGATCGCAGGTGTTTTCTTCGTGTCCGGTTTAGAGAAGTTCCACTGTATAAGAACATTTTATGCCGGGTCAACAGGGTTGAATTCCATATTTCACACGACAGTGAGCGGATGGGAGGAACATTCCAAAATTCTGAACTGAATATTTACATAAACAAAAGTATATGGTCTGTCGGCACATAAATGACCCTGTTAGCAGATTGGAGAAACTCAGACAAATTTTTTAACCGGATCCTCGGACACAAACACGTGGTTCATGCACACGGACACACAGTCCAAACACTATTATGCATCCCGGCTGTACCGACATCATCGGAGATATAAAAAAAATAACAATTCAGTCCTGAACCTCAAATTGAAATATCCTGATCTTGTGCCAGATCCTCAACACATCACCAAGCCTCGTTACACGTAATAAAATCTGCACTAATATAACAACTCATATAATGCATGTAATCGGATTGAGCTATCACGTACAAGAAAGCCAGCAATATACCTGCGAGCCAAACCAGGGATACCGGGATTCCGGTAAGGATGAACCAGCGTGTGGGATCACGTGGTCTTTTGTTTACACTGCAACAATGGCGGCGCCAATGAGGCCTCAGGTAAAGCTTATTTTTCATCAATTCGACTGCGGTTTCTTCCTTTTAATGATGACCATGTTCCAGCCGTTCACACTAACAATACCTAATTTAGCAGCATTACTTGTGTAGTTAGTATAAACATTCTGCAGATAAATTTTAATCAGACAAATTCAAACGTTGGTTAAACTTGTTCCGAATAAAATTTCTCTGCAAAAAAATGTTCAGACTAACTCTGCATAATGTTCAGACTAACTATATTAATGAAGTTGCAAGCCAATTCACCTTACGGTAACAGAGATAGTAGGTAGTCAAAATCTCGGACAGACGGATGGACAGAGGAACAAGTGAACAGACGGACGGGCGGACCGACAACCGGACTTACCGATGGACAAGCAGACAGGATGGCGACAATAATTTATGTACCAGGATTTTGTTCAGGTTACCTAACAATGTCAGACTGACTGCATACCGGCAATAGGCTTGTCTCCCAGTGCTGGTACGCAATGCCGTGTTGGAAGTTTTCACCTCGGCAAAACACAGTCGCGTCCTTGTCGTCCCAATCGCGGCTACAGACCCGACCTTTGACCCCAAAGTGCGTGACCTCCATTTGACCTTGGTCGGGTGCGGCCATCTCGAATGTGTACTCGTCTGAAACCAGAATACATATTGGCTGGTGATGATTTGACAAAATCACATTTACATAGCACTGTAATGCATTTACCTTTATTACCCCTCTCGCCCGACCCTAGACTCGAGTGGCGGCACCATTTCAGAATAGTGTGCATTTAATGTATAAAGTGTCACACCAAATCGTCCTATCTCGGAATTCAAAACAAGGTGAACATACGTCTTGGGCGGTCGGACGAATTGGGGTGTATGCAAAAGAAAGAGCCGTCCCTAGACATGCATTGCGGCCAAATACTATCAAAACTGGTGAAGCGGTTCATACGTTCTTGAACAATGAAAGGTGGTACTAAGGCACGCACGCACGCACGTACGCACACACGTACGCTATATGGACTAACGCTATATCCCCTGTTGCCTATCGGTGAAGGGATAATACAATGGGCACCTCCCAGGGATCATGTTTAGAGAGAGGGAACCTGTCTAAATCGAACACATATAATACATTAGTGTGATTGGTGTCACTGTTGGTTACACGTATCTCCAACAATAAAGTACTTTCACTTTCACGATTGTACATGTAACTAACGACATAACAAAGCTTTGGAGTGCTGATAGAACCAACTTACAATGGAACCTCTTTAAACAGGACACTCTGGGGATCGCCCAGGGTGTCCTGTTTAGAGAGGTTCCACTGTACATTGTACACTACCGCCTGCCCTAATATTGCAAATATTTGTAAAATACTTGAATATTGTGTTTGAAAGTAAGTAGCTTAATTGGCTGAGCCTCAGTTGTGCTAAAGCTCAGGCACAGCCAATCAATCTGTTTGATTGCGAGTTGATATTGCCAAAATATTTTCAGAAACGTTAACATATTGGCAAGATTAACGCATGCGGTGGTGTAAATGTCGTGCTACAGCTCAGGCTCAGCCAATCAATCTGTTTAATCGTGAGTTGCTATTGACAACTATATAAATTCTGTTTATAAACACATTTTCCAAATGGTCATATCTCGGAAATCAAATGGAGTAATATAAATCATGTTCAGAAACGTTGACATGTTGCCAAGATTAACGCACGCGGTTGTGTACATTGTATTTGCTTTCACGTGTACCTTCAGCGAACGTGGCCGGCGTGTTTGAACAAACAACGGAAGCGTAGTAACCGGAAATGCACGTGGAGTTGCGCAGACACTCGTCAATGTTCTCCTCTCCGCCTTCACAGTGTAGGCTGTACGTAGTCAGGATTTCCGTGGTAATCTGCTAATTGATACGTCGTAGTCAGTGAGTGAGTGGCATGATATGTCACCGGTTAAGTTGTATGGTGATGTATTGGATTGATTGATTGATTTATTGATTGGTTGGTGTTTAACGGCCAACAGCTATCAACAGCTAACGCCATTTAAGGCCGGACCAAAGGGTTCGATCCCGAATATAACCTGCTACATTGGGGGGAGGGGATTATAATAACCTTACCTGGTGCCAGGTCCATACCACATCAGTCACGTGGACCCTTCCTCTAAAATAGGATTACGAATAATCGTAATACTCACATAATGTAAGGGGTATAACCAGATTCAACTCTCACATACAGTAATGCAAACGCCGTACGTGAGGGCCAAACCAGGTCTCCGGTTGGATAATGTATTGGAACATAGGACTGCTGCAACAGTAACAGTTGTATTCGGGCCAGCAATACATATATTAGTTGATAGTTACGGGAAGTAACTCTGCAGAATACTCCCGATGCGGGAGTATTGTGCAGAGTTACTTCCCGCAACTATTTATATATGAGACACGCCTTGTGATGTTTGTATCTAAGAACGTGTGCGAATTCTCTCATGAAATATATTTACAAAAGTTATCATATTTTCCGTAAAAGGCGTTAAAATTGATGAAATATTCCTCATTTGCTATGATAATGTTGTCAACTTTGGAAAGAAAATATTATAGTTTCTGTACATGTTTTTCATGAAATATTGCAAATCGTCTTTAATACATGTTACGATGATGTAGATACACAATTACTTGGCTTGTCCAAAATAATGCTACTGTGCCGGATACCAGACCATACAAATTTATTGCCAACTATTATATCTTACATGCACACACAGTAGGCACAAAATGTTCTTTATATCAGAAACATCATATGAGACCTTTCTGACAACTTAAACATTCATTCACCATTACCCCATGTATCGATTGGCATTATTATACATTTTACATTATATCAGACGTAAATTTTCACACTGATATCAGGGGCGATAACTGTATTTCCTTGAAATGTTAACGGATATTACTATTTATTTTCTGTATTTAATTTTTGATATGCAATGATCATATTTTATAAACTGTCGAACATATTATCTTTTTCAGGTGACGCATTTAATAAGTATAAATAATTAAAAACATAATATGCCTCATTTGCATATGAAAATAGCCTGATATCACAGCGCGTCACTATCAGTAAAATACATATTACTGAATGATTATATCTGTATAGCGGGCACTTGTAATTTTTAGAACTGGTGTAATAGTGA
>JAQRGA010000360.1:0-16744 GCA_029237695.1 Conchocele bisecta | reverse complement strand
ACAACCTGACTCCAGTATACCCCACCCCCAGAACTCGTTGCGGGGGGTATAATAAGGACACTATAAAATAATACGTACTTTGAATCAGATGGATTCTGGAAATTCCAGTACTTGTTGTTGTTGTTAGTACCACGTGATCATACACCTTGAATCCAGGATAGCCTTACATGTTGTGAAAACTGAGCGGTGCACATGTGAAAAGGAAGCGTCTATTAATTCACAGGCTATACTACGGAGCCCTGCAGGGGACGTACAATTCTTATTTTTATTTATTCGTTCCCACGAAATAACAATTCGCTCCCACGAAATAACAATCGTTCCTTCAATTTAACAATTCGTTCCCACGAATTAACAATTCGTTCCCAGGAAATAACAATTCGTTCCTTCAATTTAACAATTCGTTCCCTCGAATTAACAATTCGTGGGAACGAATTGTTATATCGAGGGAACGAATTGTTAAATTGAGGGAACGAATTGTTATTTCGCGGGAAGGAATTGTTAAAAAAAAATCCATGTCCCCTGCGGTGCTCCGTAACATACGGCCCTGGAATTGTATCATAGGCTCTTCCAACGTATAACGTGTGGGAGTTCAAAAGTAGTGCAAAACAATTCATAATGAAACCGCTGATACTCAAATAACAGGAAGTTAAAACAAGTGATTAACAAGAACATGCAACTGTGATAATAGGCGTGCGTGAATGCGTATGTGTGTCAATATTTGATTACAAATGGTAAGTTTCCATTGACCGTCTTACGCACTGACTTACATTGTATGGTGTTTTTATTAAATCCAGTGCAAGTGCAAGGCCACACAAATAAGTACTTTGGCTCTCAGACACGGCGTTTGCGGAATGTGAAGCGGGAGGGTGGATTTTTTAATACATTTTTTTGTTTGTTTGAGATGTTTGTCTCTGACTTTTGTCAAGTTGCCTGGGGGCCGTTTCACTAAACTTATTGCGACTAAAATGTTGTAAGCGCAAATTTAGAATTGTCTGCAAATTTCAATTGATGGATTTACATTTATTGAGCATAGGCTGCATATGCAGCCTATGCTCAATACATGTAAATCCAACAATTATTTACAAGAAAACATTGTTAATGTGAAATTTACAGACTATCATAATTTTGCACTTACGAACATTTTAGTCGTTGGACGTTTAGTGAAACGGGCCCCAGATGCATATATGCATCTGGCAACTTGACAAAATCCATGTCCCCTGTGGGGCTCCGTAACATACGGCCCTGGAATTGTATCATAGGCTCTTCCAACGTATAACGTGTGGGAGTTCAAAAGTAGTGCAAAACAATTCATAATAAAACCGCTAATACTCAAATAACAGGAAGTTAAAACAAGTGATTAACAAGAACATGCAACTGTGATAATAGGCGTGCGTGAATGCGTATGTGTGTCAATATTTGATTACAAATGGTAAGTTTCCATTGACCGTCTTACGCACTGACTTACATTGTATGGTGTTTTTATATGCATATGCAGCCTATGCTCAATACATGTAAATCCAACAATTATTTACAAGAAAACATTGTTAATGTGAAATTTACAGACTATCATAATTTTGCACTTACGAACATTTTAGTCGTTGGACGTTTAGTGAAACGGGCCCCAGATGCATATATGCATCTGGCAACTTGACAAAAGTCAGAGACATCTCGAACAAAAATAATATGTTCTATACAGTTACTATTTATAACCTCTTCAGACGTGAAAAACCTGGCGTCTCCAGTGTGTCCGGTTTAGAGAGGCTCCACTTTAAATAAGCGTTCCATGAACGTTTTTTTTTGTCATTTTCAATCATGAACAGACACGACAATGAAATAAATGACAATGAAACCCATCTAAATTAAACACAACGGGGTCGCCAGGGTGTCCGGTTTATAGAAGTTATACGGTACATACCTCATGTTGTCATATATGTACGACCTGAGTGAATAGTCGAGTTCGAGTTGAAAACGAAGTATGAGAGAAAGAGATGAAACGAATGAGAAAAACATATTTTATTTATAAAATTGCATCCAATCCCAATTGTAGATACGAGTCCCCTGAACAAAATTGGGATTAACACAAATGTTATATTGCTGAAAAATAACTCTTGTTTCAAACGATGTTTCGTAAATAAATTTAATGTTATTTATATATATTACTTAAACTAGTGTCTCTAATGAGAAGTATTTCAGCATGTGGTGTTTCATAAACAAAATGTTATTTCATATTTTTCCATACAACTGTGTATAGCGAAAATGAATAAAAATATTATCTCAACCAGTTTTGATAGTACATGAATATACACATGTACTTGAGTATAGCGCAAAGGTTTTGGAATTCGATCAAATGAAACTTGGTTAAATATACCGTCTGTTTCACGAAACATGCCGACATTTTACGACTATATATTAAACAATGCAAACACAATAGTTTGTTTTCAATACCATAAATTTTATAAAAAATTAAGAATGCGCCATCTTTTTGTTTCGTGAAATTTGGTCCAATATTAATTTTATTGTGAAAATAAAATCCGTGTTAAATCCCCATAGACACGGGGATTTAACAGGCTCCACTGTAATTAAGCACTCCATGAACAGTTTGTGTCATTTTCAATCATGAACAGAATTTGAACGACAATGAAATAAATGACAGTAAAACCCATCTAAATTAAACACAATGGGGTCATCAGAGCGTCCGGTTTAGAGAGGTTCTACGGTACATCAGTAGCCTATTTCATCAACATTGCAAAGTATACTTATCTAGCAAAGTATACTTTGAGGGAGACATCTTCAATTTAACGATAAATTTATTATTTTTTTATTATACTGAATTTATCACATTATCACAGCCATTTTGGCTGTGATAATGTAATAAATTCAGTATAATAATTCTGCATACTTTTACTCAGCAAAGATATGCAGTCGTTAGTTCTATATGAAATAATCGATTTCGGGAAAAATAAATGATTACTCCCTCAAAGTATACTTTGCTACATGTAGATGCAATTTTGTTGAAATAGGCTACAGATGCACCGTTTTGTTCCACAGAAGTAGTTTGTGGTGTATTCAATATTTACTGTCACAGACAGTGATAATCATGGGAGATAATTTGTCAATATTTCCCGATGTTCCTCTATTACAGTTCCAGAAAGCACATTTTGCGAAACATAGCGTCTTTTTGTTATGAAATGATAATACATTGTACTATGCTACGTATACAACATAAATTCAGATTCTAGAATTAGCTGGGTTGATTTGAATACGATTAAAATAGTTTTTCGCCGATAATACTTTTTAATGTAAATTCTAAGTTAGCTCGCATTAACTCCGAATGGTTATATTATTGATAGATTTATCGCACACATCTAGATGAGGACTGAGTAATTGGCAGGATACATTATATAATTTTCTGGGGTATATGCAATGTATTGCTTCAACATTGCTACAGCAGGTTGCCGAGATATTTAACATTTCAATTGAAGCGGGTACACGTATCATGTGCATTAATGAGACACGCCAAGTGATTTTATACCTTCTGATATGTGCGTAATTTCATTAAATACGTTTACAAAATTTGCAATATCTTTCATAAATAAAGTCAAAAGTTGACAACTTTTTCAGAGTACATGCGGTATATAATACCGCATGTAGTCCGCAAAGTTTATCAACTTTTGACGCGATTTACGGAAAATATTGTAAATTTTGTAAACGTATTTCATGAAATTACGCAGATGTCCGCAGGTAGAACCATGCCACACTGTGATAATATAATATAAAAGGGCAATAATAAATTAATTAATATTTCCATACCTTTGATGGGTTTCCCGTCCGGAATACGCTCCCGATTCATCGATTCGTGTTCGATTTTCCCCGATTGGCTGGCTGCTATTCCGTACATTGGTCCCGGAAAAATATCCGTTCGAGAACTTGTCAGATCCTGTGATCCCAAGATGGCGTCGATGCTGTAAAATGGCGTCTGTAACTGTGCGGACGCGGATTTTAAAGCCATGAGAATGTTTTTACTCCAAAAGTGGAATGTGTATACGAACGCACAAGCCTATCTCGGTTCTATAAGAGGTATGTCATTCTCTTTGTTCTTGCCGTAGATTTTCGTGCTTTTGTTTGTTTTTTCCCCGTTCGAGCACGATTATTTATACATATCCACGAAGCCGGAAGATAAATATTTTTTCTTCTTCTAATTTACACGGATATTGACGCCATACGAATACTACAGAACTGTGTAAATAGTGCATACAGCATACAAAATACCTTGGTACATAACCGCCTGCGTTAATCTTGCCCAGATTATCAACACTCCTTAGCATCCATTGGAAATGACGACTCGCAATCAAGCAGCTTGATTGTATGAGCCTGAGCTGTAGCACGACAGCTCAGGCTCATACAATGAAGCTGCTTGATTTGAGGCACAATGTTCAACTATTTTTCAAATAAAGAAATTGACAATAATGGCAAGATTATCGCAGGCGACAGTGTATGTCCTTATCAATGAAATCACTGCTGGAAGAAGCAACAATATATCATCTGGAGAAACAGCACAAACATTCCCTGATACAATCGCCAGCGTCTGTCATCAAGTGTAGACACAACTAGACGTTTTCAGTGATTCTTGGACATAAAAAGGATTGTTTATTATGGTCTTAATAAACTAACTTATTGTCAAATCCATCCAGACCTAATTTGATTGGCCCTTTTGTCTTAAGTATAATCAAGTTATCGTGCGGTCTCGGCTTAAGTCCTTCGCTCCTCCGAAAAAATGGCGTGATGGTTAACGCGAGATTACGAAAAGCTTACGAGATGACATTTATGGTACCCAGTCTACCGGTAATCCGATTTGCGGGAAACACGCAGCTAATTTGTGCTAATCTACTCATATGAAGGCGTCGTTCGCCCGCGTGCAAATTGTATACTCGAGGCAAAGCCCATTGTGGGCTTGTCAAATAGCATGGCTGAATGCTTGGGCGAAAATCATACTTATGGAAAGAAAGGGAAATTAATTTATAATTTATTTATAGAAAAGTGTTAATAAAACGTGTTGTGTAATACAGTACCAACGTCGTGGATTATACATAATATGCAGTGCCGTTGTGGTCAGATAGTCCGCCAGATAGTCCGTGTTTTTTCGATCACTTGGACAACCCGTCTATGTACGCTGGGGGAAACGGCGGGGCAACGACTTGACGGGGATTTCTCACACCACATCTCGTGCGGGGCGGTATTCTCGCCTAATTTGTTCACAAATAAACCTCGCAGCCAATCGAGTATCGAGTAGCACTTTGTTACCGACAACAGTAACGACGCACCAATTGTCAGCAACTAAATAACTTTCAAATTTTAATTGAGTGAAGTTTTACGCCGCGTTAGGCTGCAGAAGAGAGGAAACATGCCTAATAGAGCTAATTAAGAACGATTTAATGCGGTGGTTGACTCGCTATAATACGAATTGACTGCATGTACATTCAGCGAAATGGGAATTAAAATAGTCATAATCTGCAATATATTTTATCTTACACGCATGTACTAATCTATTGACTTTGTACAATCGTACGTTTATATTGACAGTACAAATTATGTGCGTATAAACTGACGGACAAAATTACAGCTAATTGAGTTGTTCAATCATCTGTGGTCAAAAGTAAGCAGCAAAGAACAAACGTTAATACAATAAATTATTCACGTGTCCGCAGTATACATGTACGTACATGTAGTTTAACCGTTTGAACCCGAAAGCCCACTATATCGGTTTATGCAAACAGTGTAGATCCAGATGAGCCGGCTCGTAACGAGCCATCTCATCAGAATCTGCACTTTTTGCAAGTAATTTTCATATTTCTTAGAACAAAAACACCCCCTTTTCATAAATGGACGAATCTGAAAATCATTTTGTGACCATTGGATTGGTCGGAACATTAGCATATCACAGTCCATTCCAGTTCCTTAGGGTTGGAAGGGTTAAAAGATAATTTATCTTTTCGATCTTTACACGAATTTATTTAGAAAAATAATATACTCGTATACATGTACATGCAAATAATAAAAGCATACATTTGGGAGAAATGTAATAAAATATGAATTAATAATAAACAATAAAAAGGCATCCGAGCAAGAAGGACAGATATTTATCCCGTCAACGCAGTGCGTATGTGCCGTGAAACACGCTGCCGTGAAACATTTTTAATATCCAATCAATACTATTTTTCCATTTTACAGCAATGTGTAGGTGTTGACGGGATAAATAGAATAGTAGGTTAGTGCCGTGAATGGGAACGAAATATCTGGCGCGGTACGAAACGGGATGTGCTCGGCAGAGCCTCGCCCATCCCGTTTCCTGAGCCTTGCCAGATATTTTTTCCCATTCACGGCACTGACCTACTATTCTCTATCTATTTTCCTTATTTCTGAACCAAAGTATATGTTGTGACCACTCATTTGAACCGTCTCGGCGAGACGGTTCAAATGAGTGGTCACAACATATACTTCTGATGAGAAATAAAGAAATTATTGAGCCTTGCCGGATATTTTTTCCCATTCACGGCACTAACCTACTATTCTCTATTTATTCTCATTGGAGGAACACTTTTGACAATGTTTGTTTTTTCGTGCACAAACTTGATTATGCGAAGCAATAATAATAATAATAATAATAATAATAATAATACATGTATGATTAAATAATAATAAAAAAATAATAAATTAATTTTTAATATTCTCGAGTGAATTTTGGGATGTGTGATAATGTGAACAAGTTGCAAATTATCAAGTTTGGTCGCCATCTTGAAAATCCTGGGGAAAACAAATGTATGGACTAAACAATTCATCTATATTCGATTTCAGATGAAAATCTCCAGAAAAACGAGTTAGACTGAATGTAAGGCTATGAAAGGCGTGACCAAAATATGATGCTATTAAATTATTTGTGTTTAAATAATTTCGTTATCATTCAGCAGTATTAGTAGTAAGAAGTATAATGACACATTAGACGCGATAATTATGGCACCATCATGAAAACAGACACGTACAAATTCGCCGCAAACTCACAAAACATTTTATAAAGGAACGATAAATGAGAAAAAATGTGGCCCGGAATAATTTGGCAAGCAATTATATTTTACTAGTATGATAAGCTACAAAATCACATAATATCCAATTTGGTTCAAATCAGTTACAGTGAAACCTCTCTAAACCGGACACCCTGGGGATCTCCCAGGGTGTCCGGTTTAGAGAGGTTTCACTGTAAATCAGCATTTGATCATTCTGGGCCATGGTTGTGTGCTATGCGATCGCGAACAGACGTACTCACCTGAGATAAAAACATCAAAATTAAGATCACAGGTGTTTTATTGGTGTCCGGATTAGAGAGGTTCCACTGTAAATAAAACTAAACTATGTGAACGAACATGTACACATTTGCTTTACGCATGAAGTAAACATTTTGCAAAAGATTCATAACTGCAAAAAACAATCACGAACCGAAATCATATTTTGGAAAGTAGCTGTATTGTGATAATGTGAAGTTAAATAACATATATATAATGAGGGATTTTAGCTAGTTATCTCCATTTGAATTTATTTATAGAAATCCGTTCCAAATTGTATATTTTAGGGCCTTATTGTTCGTAAAAAGGGCAAATATAACTTGAATTGTTTGTTGTGAAAAGGAGTCATTACAGTGTTTTCGACTAGCGTTGTTCCATGTCATCCTACATATCTAGATTGCTAACAACATGATTTGACAACACTTTAGAATCATTTCCACTGGAAATGATTCTAAAGTGCTCTTAAACCATGTTTTTCTACCCCGCTCGCTCCATAACATATCGGAGGCGAATTATTGTAGCTACCTACATATCCTGCAATTTGATCAGGTACCGCATTATTTGCCGGATTCATAGTTTCACACTTATTAATGTTATTGTAATTAGAATAGACTCAGAAACAAGGTGTATGATCACGTGGTTACAATAACAACAACGTCGCCCACTCCAAAGTAAGTATTAGTTGATATTGTCCTTAATATCCAACGGATTTTGATGAAATATGGAACAGCAAACGCGTCTTCATGAGCTGCATTTGGTGGTCTAGGGAGTTTGACACAGACTTATGTCGTTTGTGCGAAGAATCGATTTCCGTGTCGGGTTTGGGCGAAAATACAGAGACCACCAAATGCAGCTTAACAAGACGCGTTTGATGCGCCATATTACATCAAAATCCGTTACGCAATAAGGACACTATAACAGAAAACGTACTTTGAATCGGTACTTGTTGTTGTTGTTAGGACCACGTGATCATACACTTTGAGAAATACAGCATGGGACCGGATATCTATAACTACTGTCTGTTCCACGTTTTGCTGCCGACGATCTTTTGGCCATTAAACACATTACATCTTCAAAATATTTAATGTAAGTTTATATCAATAACAAAAAAGTCACCCTCCACTACTTTTTTTATTTGATGAAACATATTTGAAACTCACATGTGGCATAGCCGCCACGAATGTTCATGTAAAGGTTTAACCACACTAAATCAACAGACATTCATTATAGGAATGAATGGCCTTTTTGTGGAATTTATCGGGGTATAAACTTGGAAAAGTCACGGGAATACTGGACGAAGGCCGGAAGGCCTCGTCCAGTATTCCCGCGACTTTTCCAAGTTTATATCCCCGATAAATTCAACAAAAATGCCATTCATTCCTTATAATTCCAGCATTTGAAATAAATTCATCAAGAAAATGTGTTTATTTTGACAGACGGCAGCTATTTGTTTACATTGACAGCACTGACAGCGAACTGTAGAAAGTAGTTCGGCGTGGGAGTTTACTGGGATATAAATTTTGGATTGAGACTTGCTACGGGCCAATCAAATGTTAGGGAATTGTGTAAATATTTTTGTGCTGGAATTATATAGTCATGTCCGGTAGGTGGATGGTAAAGAAAACAAGAGCATCGTTATCACAAAGCGAATCCCCTCGCTGATAGCCTTGATAATAATTAGAAAAAGACAACAGTGAATGCATTTGCCTTACAAACAATGTGAATATACATGCAAGTTCTCAGTAACCTTGCCTTTGGGCGACCGGATGTGGTTCGTATACAAAACAAAGCACAATCCCTGGACACACATTGTGGCAAAATATTATCAAAATCAGTGCAGCGGTTAATCAGTCATTGAAAGATGAAAGGTGTTAGTACCACACGCACGCACGTACGCACGTACGTATGCACACACGTACATCGACTAACGCTGTATCCCCTCCTGTTTGCTTGTAGAACATAGTCAATCGATGGCTAATATACTTCGCACACGTGTTAATGTAACTTTTACATCCTTTTCCAGCATATTATTTTGGGTATATTATTTTATTTTGCACATGTTAACACGTGACGTAGTTTCAATTCCAGTCGATGAAATTTTGGGTCCACCACCCGGGTTGTCACAGGATATTGAATCTATCTTTCTTAACAATAGTTAAGCATATATTTTAATTAGTGAATATCCAGAGCAGGATTGGTGCAGGTTATGGGAAAATAGGTACTTACAACATACATACCGTACTACAAATGAAAGTAGCAGAGAATAGCCAAATATGACGTGGTACATGTAATTGTTAATAGGTTATATAGGAAAAATAAATGGTGGTGGCCGACCTGAAACCGGTTAAATGGTGAACCAGGGTAGCGGATGTCGTTGTCAACAATTGTTTCAACCACAATATACACCACCGTCTACGTTAATCTTGCCAATATTCGTCAAATGCTTTTATTTCAGAATAACTAAAACAGTTTGATTGACTGAGCCTGAGCTGTCCGCGCAATCTATTCAGGATCTACATTGTTCGCCATTCCATCAATGAAGCAGCGTTCATACTTATAACAAACAACATTGATCGTTACCAGGCTACAGGAGTGTTATATTTGATCTGGACTTACACTAGCCACTCATATTTTGATGGGTGTTTTGGTCATTTATCTCAGGTGGCAATGCATGTTCATGATCGCATAACACACACATACGTCTCAGAATGGTAATATGCCTGATTTACAGTTATACAGTGAAATACAGTATATAGTTATACAGTGAAATACAGTATACAGTGAAATACAGTATACAGTTATACAGTGAAAGACAAATACAGTGAAATACAGTATACAGTTATACAGTGAAATACAGTATACAGTTATACAGTGAAAGACAAATACAGTGAAATACAGTATACAGTTATACAGGGGGTCCGGTTTATAGAGGTTTCATTGTATTTGTCTTTTCTTTATTTAAAAATACTTTAATACTTGAAATCAAGCAGCTTGATTGACTGAGCCTGAGCTGTTTTACAGATCAGGCTCAGCCAATCAAAGTGCTTGATTGCGAGTTGGCATTGCCAATAGATGTTCAGATCTGGACAAGATTAACGCAGACGCCTATGTACATATAACAACACTATCTTCCCATCCGGGGTGGAGCGGCAAGAACCGGTGGAAAGTAGAGATGCAAAACGAAACTCGGATATATCACTATAAATGCTGAAAATGACTGAAAAACAATTAATCGTGTGAGGATATAAAATGTCCACATGCCTATTGGAAAACGTTGGTGCCACACCCCGGAATTAGACAAGAGTCGAGAGTATTTTAGAACATGTAAAATTAGCCGTTGGTTTACCACCACCCCGGGCAGGAAAAATCATTACAGCATAAAATGCCGTGGATTTGATTCGATTTTATTTATTGGTGTTTAACCGCCTATCAACAGCTTAGGTCATTTAAACCGGGCCATAGGGTTCGATCCTGCATGTAACCTGCTGCATTGGGGAGAAAAATACCAAAATCAGAACGGAATATTTACATCAAAATAAATATATATCCAGCGCTGAAATTAGAATAACATGACCTGGTGCCAGGTCCATACCACACCAAAATCACTTGGCCCCTTTCCCTAAAAATAATAGGATTACAAACAATCGTATTACTCATGCAAGGGGTATAACCAGATTACAACCTCACATACAAGCATGCCAAAGACTTACCTGAGGGCCAGACCAGGTCTCCGTTCGAGATACCGGTAAGGCTGAATCCCGATTGTTAAATTAACCATCGCATGCTCCCACCTGCCACCCACAAAATGCCGTGTTAAGTTGGGAAAAGTGACAACAAACGCCAAAACGATGGTACATTTGAAGCGTTTATATCACAGAGACGTTTTCCAGAAGGACTTGATTAAATTAAACCCATTTAAAAAGATAACACCTTAAATACGCAACGGGACACCCACTTAATTACAACGAAATTTAACAAATTCATGGGCACAATTGCGGCAAGTAATTTTCTATAAAACTCACATCCTTTTTGCCGGAGGCTAGTTTGTTGAAAGCCCGAACTAAGTGTAGACTTAAAAGGAAATTGAAATTCTAACAATTAAATGAATTGTATTTACCGCAAAAATGAATCGCTATTTTGAAAAAGGACCTCGTGACACTGAACTCTTTTACCACTCTAACTTCTGGTCCAATGCACAGTTTTGGAGACTGTACGGGATCATGCTGCTCGCTAATCGAGAAATCGACAACAGTGTATTGGCAATAATTGACGAACAGTGTATGCCCTGATCAGACTGCGCATGCGCGCAGCCTGATCAGGGCATACACTGACCGTACGGGCAATGGGTGACGTTTTCTTGATTTCCTTCACAATTAATACTCCCATCTATTTGCTCGACCCAAATCAACAGGTCTGGTAATAAAGTATGGCACATTATGACATGGTGTTACGTATCATGTTTAGGCATTTAAAACGCCGATAAATTCGAGTGAGCTTGATAAAAGCATATTTATACGCATGTCTGGCGTTCAGTCATTCTTCCTCTCGTAACATGCATATTGAAATTGGTTGTAGCGTACGGAGCCCCGCATGGGACATGGACTTTTTATATTAATTCGGTCCCACGAAATAACAATTCGTTCCCTCAATTTAACAATTCGTTCCCTCGAATTAACAATTCGTTCCCACGATATAACAATTCGTTCCCTCGAATTAACAATTAATTCCCACGAAATGACAATTCGTTCCCTCAATTTAACAATTTGTTCACTCGAATTAACAATTCGTTCCCACGAATTAACAATTCGTTCCCGTGGGAACGAATTGTTATTTCGTGGGAACGAATTGTTAAAGTGAGGGAACGAATTGTTATTTCGCTGGAACGAATTAATAAACAAAGTAGTATACGTCCCCTGCGGGGCTCCGTAGTAACCCGCCTATGTGAAACTAGTAATGCCTAAAATAGTTGTAGTGCGGGCAACAGACAAGAATACGCGATGTAGGATCGGCTTTGATTTATTGTTTAACAATCATACATGTATTATACATGTGTACGTGCCAAGGCATACGTCTTGATTGCCAACTTGGTTTGAAAGATATACTCAATATATATAGCAAGTGTAAACATGGTGAAAGCGAATGGAATTGATATATTTTGTCTCTTTCTTTTCTGCAACATCTAACATAGACAGGGTCGGCATGATAGCACTAGGAACAGCGTGGATTTGTACCTGGTTTCATTCACGAACGATTGCCTATCGGTTACACAACCTTTTCACATTGTTTTTTTTTTTTTATTATTAGCTATAGAAAAGGAGGTTTTCTAGTTAAAAACAGCGAAAACGACGTCAAAACGATGCATTGAAAAAAAACGACAGACATTGTGTTACATTGTAGTTGAAAGTTGGATATTTAAACGAACATATACATTTCACCTGCACAAATAACACACGAGGATCGTTTCTATGCATATCGTTGTACTGCATTTTCATTCGTTTTTCAATCGTTTTTGTTTATTTCGTTTATTTCATTTGGAAACATTCACCACATCTTCGCTGTAGGGTCGGGATGCCTGCGCCACAAGACACGTTTTATGCCGTATCGATTGAGCTAGCTTTACCCGTCCGCCCGTACAAGGCGAGTGCATTATCAAGGTGCAGGATCACATGGTTACCACAACAACAACAATGTCTGAAAGTGTTGAAAGCGCACCCTCTCCAAAGTAAGTATTATTTGATATTTTCCTAAATATGCAACGGATTTCATGAAATACTGCGCAGCAAATGCGTCTTCGTAATCTGCATTAGCTGGTCTCGGGACTTCGTACTTACATACATACTTATATCGTTTTTGCAAAGAATAGTTTTCCGTATCAGTAAATACGGAAATCGATTCTTCGCAAAAATTACAGACGTTTGGGCCAATGTACCGAGACCACCATTTGATATGTTAATTTTTCAACCCATTCCAATCATCACACAATGATTTTCAGACCAGTCCATTTATGAACATGAGGTGTTTTTGTTCTCAAAATTATGAAATTTGCTTGCAAAAAGTGCAGAACCTGATGAGACGGCTCGTCACGAGCCGGCTCATCTGGATCTACACTTTTTGACAATACCACTATACAGGCCTGTGGTGTTGAAGGGGGCGGGGGGGGGGGGGGGGGGGGGTGCGTACGCACCCGTCGCACCCCCTCTGCGTACGGGCCTGACGCGTGTGTGCCACCACGCGCGACTCGTGACGACATTCCTGCGCGTGCGTTCGACCATACTACAAACAGTGTATTCCATTATTTGAAACATACACTACAAAGTATCCGCTATAGTAACTTAGATGACATTCAGTCACACGTGACCGCAAGCGTCGAATGTATCAACTCCGGTTGCTTAGCAACGAATATTGCGGCACGGCGACAACGGGCATATTCTGTCATAGACTCCACGAGAAACTTCACTGACGGACGATAGAACGATAAGTGTAGTTTTAGACATACTTTTAAAGTTATGTATCATGTTACACTACTTATTGACCCACCCTCGTATTTCATCAAAATCCGTAACATAATAAGGACAATATAAAAGAATACGTCCTTTGAAGCAATTGCTGTTGTTGTTGTAACCACGTGACCATGCACCTTGATTATAAACCCAGTTTCATTTTCAAACGGGCGTACACAAATCGAAATAATATAACTTTGCATGGCTACCATACTGACTAAATATGTACTATATTGGGATTTCGAAGTTATCGTGCGAATAGTAACTATTATACCAGGTATTGTTAACAACACCAACACGAACAAAATATAGAGAATAGTAGGTTAGTGCCGTGAATGGGAAAAAATAACCGGCAATGCTCACAAATTTCTTTATTTCTCATCAGAAGTATATGTTGTGACCACTCATTTGAACCGTCTCGCCGAATGAGTGGTCACAACATATACTTTGGTTCAGAAATAAGGAAAATAGATAGAGAATAGTAGGTTAGTGCCGTGAATGGGAAAAATATCTGACAAGGCTCAGGAAACGGGATGGGCGAGGCTCTGCCGAGCACATCCCATTTCCGTGCCGCACCAGATATTTTTTCCCATTCACGGCACTAACCTACTATTCTATTTATCCCGTCAACACCTACAAATGGCTGTAAAATGCAAAAATAGTATTGACTGGATATCAAAAATGTTTCACGGCACCGTGTTTCACGGCACATACGCACTGTGTTGACGGGATAAAAAATGAAACAGGTATTATACTTTGCCCTCAATTCTCCAGTACTAATATGTACAGTGGAACCTCTGTAAACCGGACACCCTGGAACGTCCACATGGTGTCCGGTTTAGAGAGGTTTCACTGTAAACCAGACAGACAACTACTCCCAGACACACGTGTGTGCTTTGCGATCACGAACAGACATACTCAGCGGAGATAAATGGCAATGAACCCGGTTACAATTAAGTAGACCTAACTTCTATTTGTGTCCGGATTAGAGGGGTTCGACTGTATAATATGGCATGTGTTTGTTCTAATGAAATAAAGTATTGCGTAAACAACAACAAACGGAGGCAGTTTTGTTTTGAACGTTATTTGGTCTCTGAATAAATTAACCCTTTCACCCCTACTTAAGTAACAGGAATATATTTTGATAATTGTTAACTTTGCAACCAATGCAACCGTCACAAAATAGAATTCAAACTAGTCCATTTATGAACAGGGGGAATTCTTTTCTGAAACATATGAAAATTCCTTTCAAAAAGTGCAGATCCTGATGAGACGGTTCGCTTCGAGCCGGCTCATCTGGATCTGCACTGTTTGAAGAAGCCGTTATAGCGGGCTATCGAATTCAAAGAGTTAAACCTTAAAGGTGGAATGTATGAACTGAACACTAATTAAACATTTATATAATTAATATTCGCTATCAATATAAGATCATGGGTTTCTCATGATGAGTACACGCATACTTATATTTACACATAATACAGTGCAACCTCTCTAAACTGGACACCCTGGGATGTCCCAAGGGTGTCCGGTTTAGAGATGTTCCACTGTAAATCAGGCATATGACCACTGCAATACGTCCATCCGTTTGTGTTTTGCGATGTCCAACAGACAGCATCATCTCAATCTGACAGTGAAACACATAATAATACCAACATACATGGTGTCCGGTTTAGAGAGGTTCCACTGTTCTAAGTTACGAGAATGGTATTCATGTTTCAACATCGTTTATTGTCATACCGCAGATAAGTTTCTCGGCTTTTGATTGGCTTGCTTGCCTGGTCATATATATTATATGACCTGCCAAGGCCGTCGAACATAGAGAAATTGCGATTCCCCTCCGGCGCCTCGCGTCCAATGAAGACACATTTGGAAGCGTCTAGCGATTGCGAATTGTATTCCTCACTAAACACAATAAAACCTCGAATTGATCAATACAAGTAACAAATTGTACACTCAAAACCAGTCTTTATTGTTTATTTTTCCATAAATATTCTTCGCTCATCAAAATATGAGCGAAAAATTGTTTTTCAAATCTCAACACGATTGGCTTCGTGACACGGCTATATTTAGGTCACACACTATGGGTTCCACGCACGAAACCGCGGCGTAGCAATGACAGCGAATGTTTGGGAACCAGTCGCATTATTCTAGAGGCGCCAAAGGGAGAGCAGGTCGATAGAGCAGTGGAATATAAATTAAATTACACGATATAAAAAAACTGTCATAAAGTGGTTTCCGATGGATTTCTTACTCCATATTTAGTTTGTTTTCCTTTAATAAAAAAACGAAATGTTCATTTACGCCTTTATATTAAGACTGACGGTAGAAAATCGAATCTCGGATTATTTTTCTTCCTGAAAAAACGCAAATATCAAAAGAAGAGATATGTTTATACGGCCAAATACAGGATCTGCGGTATGACAAATACGTTATTGAGATTCTACACAGGCTATATGGTGTAATATTGCCCGTCTGAAGGCTATCGCCTCGGGTGAACATACCTCCAGACGGGCAATATTACACCATATAGCCTGTGTAGAATCACAATAACTTATAATATTACATGCCATATGATTCTTTGTAAAATTGATTGCGTGTAATAAATTGTATTGAGTTGAATTGCAACAACAATGTCAGCTGACGTAAAGTGACTCACTTCAGTCCCGTACGCAGAAATTCATTTAAGGGGATGCGTTATCGACGGCGCGAAGGGCTAAACATTTGTTTTCGCATATCCACGGACAGACATCGGCCAATGAGCAATCGGAAATAACTATCGCAGGGAGAAATAATGCGGTCAATCCTGAAAACCCGGAATGCCCGGGATAACTGCAGGGGGTTGAATGGTTGTTAATTTATATGTTTCATCCAATACTTATGTTATTGAGAAAAAATTTCTGTTCCACGAAA
>JAQRGA010000036.1:0-15632 GCA_029237695.1 Conchocele bisecta | reverse complement strand
TTTATGTTATGATGTTTCGTGCATTGGTCGGGTCAACCAAGTCAACGAGTCACATTGTCTTGCAATGCTACCGACCAACACTAGCTAATTTTTGTGACCAATCTGCCTCAATTGTACCGAGTTGTTTAACCCTAAAAAAGGTAAAAAAAAAAAAGGTAAAAAAAAAAAAATTGCTAATATGGCGTACATTGTAATTTTTTTAATACTTTTTCTATGCGGCATTTAAACTGGGTGTTCGGCATGTTTGTCCCGGCAGAATATACCACCAAGAATAAAGACTCAAACCCACAACATTAGCAGTGTTGGCTGGACAAAAAAAGGCAAATTATGGCATTTGCCATAATCTGACCTGTGTTGGCATGCAGCTATTGCATGTGTATTGCAGTCTACAAACCACAGCGTTTGCCCAAATTGCAGCAGGGGAGATAAACCATCTGCAGGTGAAAGTGTTTTAATTACTATTGGCAGGAGTTAGATGTTTCAGAGAACCAATTTGACTGCAACATGGTGTGGCAGTTCTAATTCTGGGTCTACCCATCTATTGGGGTAACAAACAACAACATTCTGGCACTTGATATTTCTGCATAGCAAAACATTGTAGAACCCTGCTGAACGATTTGTGACCAAGGTAGATTTACCTGCCATGATAACCCGGATCGAATAGAAATGGCACTGTATCTTGCTACGCCCGAGACCAACTTCCAATGGTGCTCCGGACTCCAGTCAGTTTGCGGGCTGGCGATGAAACCGACAACTGGCTGGGCGGGCACGTTCGGAAGTTTCATGGGCCCAATTATCAGCTGCCCCCATACATGCAAAATGAATGAAAGCGACAGTCCCAGCTGATGAGAGATATAACCTTAAAATGAGGCTGTAGCGATTCAGGCATTCAACATGACACGATTACGGCTTATACAACGTAGAAAAGAATGAAGAGCATTCTGACCGATCATGTGGTAGTAAACCTGCCGAAAAATGGTAAACTTTTAATCGCGGGTAATTTTTCTCACAGTGAGGGTATCATGAACAATTACTGAACTTATAACTGTGGCATTGCAGGGACTCTATAACGACAAAAGCGGAGTCGCATATCGGTAGGGGCGCGCTCGACTTCTCTGCACCTGCAACCACTGCAATTGAACCGTCTGAACACCGAGTAACAACTTTTCTCAGAGGTCTATAGTAAGGGCCGGCCAAGAAGTTATTCGAAGGCGTACATCTGAAAAGAGGCTAACGTAGTAAGGAAGGCACATTTCCAGTACAAAGCAAGATTGGGTAGGATCTCGGAACTCAAGGAAATAAGACAACTAGAAGACAATGTGGATCACAGCTACTCTAAAGGACATACCTGTTGCCACAGGACGAGGATGATGATGCCGTCAACCATCAGGAGATGCATAGGGGATCCCATGACTGCGCGACAGGGGAGGTTATTCCTTGTGCTGCAATGGTTCTGACAGTAATTAATCTTGCCTTGTAATTAGTACCTGTCATGGAATGACTCTGTCAGTTAGGTAGCGGGTTATTTGTTTTGCGAGGCAGTGGCGTCTGTGTGGTTTTAAATTTATAACAAATACATCGCCAGTCATTCTATCAAGCAGGACAGATTACCCATAACCCAAATGCTTGCAAAATGGGATCCACAAAACTGAATAAAATAACATTGAATGTCTGTAACAAGGGAGGGCATTATGGAATTTGCAACCGGCCCAGTGTAAGATCCAGATGAGGCTTGCACTATTTCCACCGAGTAGATTGTGATATATTGAAGTTGCGTGTTTCGACGACCAAAGTAGATTAACCAAAAACTTTTGCTGGGTCTTGCATCTGGTTGCAAACTCAATAAGGGTAACCTTTTCTACAATTGCATTGTACATGATTCACTGCATTGCTGTCCCTTTTTTTGTTTTTGTCATGCCGGTTACAACATGCAAAGCAATGGGAAACATGTTTGATTACTTATCTTACTTACTACAATCATCAAATTTACCAGGCAGTCCGGATTAGGCGGCCACATGGCCGACACAACAGGCCATTCCTGGAAACACAATTTTCTTCTGCTATTATTTGTGGCCCTCAGGTCTCAAGGCTGAGATTTTGTTCTACCATTAATACAAAGATTTATTACCCACAATCTACAGTTGCAGACCACATGGATCCGACCCTGTGGCAGCCATTTATTAACCACTCTGTGGTACATTTTTATTCTGAAACCACCCGCCCGGTCTCAGGGGTCCACGGATATGAAAATACACCATAGCGACCCTTCTTCCATAATATGGGCTCCTTGTCCATCAGCTGGAGCAGGTTATCCATTTTCTTCGGGCTACTACTACTGTTCACCCAAGGCAATTTTTTCATTCACCTCCTTTAAACAAAAGGCAATCCAATTCTTGATAGATGTCAACATGGAAATTGTACATGCCCAGCCTGTCAATCAGGATGTTCTAGAACTAAAACATTGAAAACATTGCAATTTCTGACAAAAAAAAAAAAATAAAAAAATGCAACAATCCTGCAATAAAATTTGTTTTTTTAAATAAATTTTTTTTTTACATTTTAAAATGATTTGAAAAAACAGAAACTAAATAAGTTGTTAATTAACTGGCCCTTCTAAACTTCGTAGGGCCCCTACAGACTAACTGCTGAAATTTTATTTCATTCCTGGCTTAGCTGAACTTTTTTGTCAATCGTTGATTTTGCTGTTCAAACATGGGTCTGCTCTGACTGGCCTTCAAACACACAGATAGAACTGTCTATTTAAACAAATATAGCGATTTAGGGTCATTTCAACTCACCGCCTGTAAAAGCATAAAACATTGGAATCACCCACTTGAGTTACAATGTCCTTTGACTGACATGGATCATGCCGTTTCATCTCCCAACCAACTTGTCAACACCCAGGTTAGACCATTTCGTTTTTTTCTGACAGGAAAGGAAACATGACAGCGGGGTCAAAAATAATTCATCACGTCACAACAGACCGCAGAGCCTCATCACACATTCATTTACCATTGTGTCCTGGCCACCGTAAACAAATAATTCCAATTCTCCAAAACTGCAGATATTATGGCTTGTGCTTACTAGTGCCCCCTTGTGTAAAACTGGCTCCTCCAAAATGCATTAATAAACCACCCTCAGTTGCTACCCGAAAACCTGCCCTCAAAGCACCTGCAACACAAAACATTATGTATTTTTTGTCCCGGACTATTTTTTGGAGGGGTACCGACCCGGAATGCAGTCTAATCTGGTGTTATAGAGGTCTGTCAGAATGGGGCAAATGTGAAAAAAAAAATAATATAAGCTCAGACCATATCAAGTAAGCCAGTTTGTGCAATGAGAACCAAGTGGCATTTTTTGATGAAATCTGCCACTCCTGCGACTAAAATGTGCAACACACGGAATCAAATGATGTAAATCCCGGCATTCTCCATGTTTACTCGAGGGCAACGGGCCGAGGCCTAATGCTACGTCTGTTCGTAAAAAATCCATATCTCATGCCAGTTTTTTGGAAACAATTTTTGTTAATGAAATAAAACAAGGACTGGACATGGCATTTGATGGTACTAATGTTGCACGAATGTGAAATCTTAATTAATACAGGTCCTTTAAAAATCAATCGGACGAATTTCCGAAAATTAAATAAATTGTTAAATTTTAAAGTTTTAAATTAAAAATTTTTGAATGTCTAACGGAACCAAAATGCGAGCACTTTTTTTATCAGATATATTTTCCATATGGTGCCCAATATTGAACTAACAAGTACCAAATATGTTACATGTGTCACATTATTCAATCATCTAGGTGACAGCAGAGAAATGAAGCTATGGCGATGTAAAAAACAAAAACACTATGGATTACTTTTATGGTTATGATGTTTTACGTGCATTGTCAGGGTCACCACAGTCACGAGTCACATTTGTCCCTGCATGCGTCGACCAACACTAAGCTATGTGGCCAATCTCTGTCCTCCATGTAACTCGAGTGTTTAAATACCCCTAAATAGGTAAAAAAAAAAAAAATTCTTCTCTTTGGCGTACATGTAATTTTTTTATTTATACTTTCTATGCAGCTCTTTAACTGGGTGTTTTCCGGCATGTTTGTCCGCAAGTTATACCATCCCCCAAGACTAGACTCAAACCCAACAACATTAGAACAGTTGGTGGTGGGCAACACTAGGCAAATGCATTTGCTAATCTGAACCTGTGTAGGCATGCCAGCTATTGCCCCATATAAAAAAAAAAAAAATGTGTATGCAGACTACAAATACACAGCTTGCCCCTATGCCTGCAGGGGTGAGATAACCACTGCAGGTGAAGTTGTTATTACTATTGCAGGAGTTGATTTTGTCTTCAGAAGACAATTTTGCTGACTACAGGTGTGCAGTCCTAATCGGGGTTTCTACACTTAATTGGGTGTACAAAACAACAACAATTCTGGCACTTGATATTTTCTGCATAGCAAAACAATTGTAGACCCTGCTGACCGATTTGACCAAGGTGTAGATTACCTTGCAATGATAACCCGGATGATTAGATGGGCGACTGTAATCTTGGCTACGCCGAACTACCTCTCCAAAATGTGCCCTCCGGGAACTCCGTTTCGTTTGCGCTGGCGATGAAACCGACAAATCTGGCGGGTGCGGGCACGTTCGAAGTTCCAGTGGCCCAAATTCAGCTGCCACCACTGCAAATGAATGAAATGGAAAGCGACAGTCAGCTGATGAGGAGATATACTTAAAATGAGGTCTGAGCGATCAGGCATTACAACAATGACACGATACGGACTTATACAAACGTAAGAAGGCAACATTGAAAGCATTCCGACCGATCATGTGGAGTAAACCTGCCGAAAAATGTAAAACTATTCCGCGGAATTTCACAGCGAGGGTATCAATGAACAATACTGAACTATAACTGTGGGCCATTGCAGGACCTCTATACGACAAAATACAGCGGAGTCGCATATCGGGTGAGGGCGCCTCGACTTCTCTTGCACTCTGCCAAACACTGCATTGAACCGTTTTCTGAACACCGAGTACAAAACTTTTCACCAGAGACTAATAAGTAATGCGGCCAGAAGTTATTCCGAAGGAGGTTCGTCATGAAAATGAAAAAGGCTACTGGGAAGCAAGGCAACAATTTACCAGTAACAAAGCAAGATGGGAGGATTCTCCGGGACTACAGGAAATGACAACTAGACAAATGTGGATCACAGCTACTCTAAAAGGACATGACGTTGCCAACAGGACTGATGGATGAGATGCCCGTTCAACATCAGGATGATTGCAATCGGGGATACCCCATGACTGACGAGACGGGGGTACTTCTTGCTGCATGGCTTGACTGTAGTTATCTGCCTTGTAATTAGTACTGACATGGAGACACTGTCAGTTATGGTAGCGGGGTTTATTTGTTTTGCGAGGCCCAGTGGCTTGTGGTTTTGGTTTTAACAAAACATCGCCAGTCATTATCAGCAAGAACCGATTACCCATTACCCAAAATGCTGCAAATGGGATCCAAAACAAACTGAATATAACACTTGAATGGTCAGTAACAAGGATGGGCAATTATGGAATTTGGCAATCCGGCCAGTGTACGAATCCAATGACTGCTTGCAACCTATTTCTCCGACCGGTTGAAATTTATATGAAGGTTGCGTGTTTCGAACCGACCAAAGTAGATTAACCTAAAACTTTTGCTAGGGTCTGCACTGGTTTGCAAACTCAATAAGGTACCATTTTCTACAATTGCAATGTACATGGATCACTGCATTGCTGTCTGTTTTTGCATGCCGGTTGACACAATGGATAAAGCAATTGGAAATAACATGTTGTATTACCTTTATCTAGTTACTACAACACATCAAAAATTTACCAGGCAGTCCGGATAGGTCGCCCAGATGGCCGACACAAAAACCAGCCATTCTGGAAACACTAATTTTTTCTGAGCTTTTTAATTTATTTGTGGACCCCGAGTCCTCTAAGGCTGTGATGTTACTACATTAATACCAAAGTTTTATTACCACCAATCTAACAGTTTGCATCCACATGGATCCGGACCCTGTGCAGCCATTATTACCACTCTGCTGGACATTTTTATTTTATGCCACAAAACAAACAACGGCCCGTCTACGGGGTCCAACGGTATGAAAAGAAAAAAAATACTACCATTAGCGACCCTTCTTCCATAATGGGCCTGGTCCATAGTGGCAGGTACCCATTTTCGGCTACTACACTGCTTCACAGCAATTTTTCATTCACGTACCATAAAAACAAAAAGGCATCCATCTGATGATTTGATTAACTGGAAATTGTACATGCCCAGACTGTCTAATCAGTGTTCTAAAGAACAACATTGAAATCATTGCAATTTCCTGCAAAAAAATAAAAAAATGCAACAATCCTGCAATAAAATATGCATTTAAAAAATGAATTGAAAAAATACAGAAACAAATACTGTTAATTACAATCAGGCCTCTAAACTTCGTTAGGCCCTCTAGTCTAACTGCTGAAAATTTTTTATTTCACTTCTGGCTGCCAGAACTTTTTTGTCAATGTTGCGTTTTGCTCGTTCAAACATGGCTGGCTCTGACAGGCCTAAAACACTCAGATAGAACTGTATATTAAACATCATTAGCTTAAGCGTTTAGGGGTCATTTCACTCACCGCCTGTAAAAGCATAAAAACATTATGGAATCCACCACATTGAGTTAACAATGTCTTTGACGACTGGATCATGGACCCGTTCTTCTCACCAACTTGTCAACACCCGGTGCCATTTCCGTTTTTCGTTTTTTGACGCGGAAAAGGAAACATGACAGCGGGGTCAAAAAATCATCACGTCACAACAGACCGCAGAGCCGCATACAAACACTTCCATTTACATGTGTTTCCTGCCATACACAAAAATAATCCATTCCAAACTGCAGATATTGGACTGTGTACTAGAGCCCCCCACTGTGTAAACACTGTCTCCCCACATGCATTTAATAAACCACATTCAGTGCACCCACGAACCTGCCTCAAAGCACCTGCCAACACAAACATATGTTTTTTATTTTTCTCCGGACTATTTTTTATTTTGAGGGTACCAGACCCGGAAGCAGATCTATCTGTGTAACTGAAGGTCTGTCAGAATGGGGCAAATGTGAAAAAAAAAATAAAAATAATAATAGCTCAGAAACATATCAAGTAGCCCATGTTTGCAATGAGAATCCAAGTGGCTTTTATGCAAACTCGGCCACTCTGGCGACTAAAATTGTGCACACACGAATCAAATATGATGTAAATCCCAGCATTCTCATGTTCCTGAGGGCCACGGATGCCGAGGGCTAAATGCTACCGGTCTGGTTCGTAAAAAATCCATATCTCATGCAGTTTTTTGGAATTTTGTAATTTTGAAATAATGAAATAAAAGGGACTGGACAGGCATTTTGATGGTACTATTGTGCTAGAATGTGGAAATATTAATACCAGGCCTTTAAAACAATGGACCAATTTCCGGAAAAATTAAATAAATTAATTGAAAATTTTAAATTAAAATTTTGAATGGTCGGAACCAATATGCGAGGCACTTTTTTTCAGATAATTTTATTTTCCCATATGGTGCCAATATTGAACTAACAAGTATCCAAATGTTTAACATGGTGGTCCCACATATTTCAAATCATCTTAGGACAGCAGAAGAATTGGAAGCTATGGCGATGTAAAACAACACTATGGATATTTATGTTTATGATTGTTTATTCTCGTGCATTGTCGGGATCTCCAGGGGGTTTTTTTCACGAGTCACATTGTGTTGCAATGCACGAACCTAACACTAGCTATGTGCCAAATCTGCCTCTTGTGTAACCGAGTGTTAACCCTAAAAAGGTAAAAAAAAAAAAAGGTTAAAAAAAAAAATTCTAATATGGCGTACATGTAATTTTTTTATTTTTTTTACTTTGCTATGCTGCTTACTTTAACTGGGTGTTCGGCATGTTTAGGTCCGCGATAAATACCACCAAATGACTTATACTCAAACCCAACAACATTAAGCAGTGGTGTGGCAACACAGGCAAATGCAATTTGCTAACTTCTGACCTGTGTGGCATGCAGCTCTTGCATGTGTTATTGCAGACTACAAACACAGCTTGCCCCCATTCAGCAGGGAGGGGAGTAACCACTGCAGGTGAAGTGTATTAACTTATTGCAGGAGTTGATGTTTCAGAAGACCAATTTGCTGCAACAGGGGTGTGCAGGTCTAATCTGGGTCTAACACTATTAGGGTACAAACAACATTCTGGCACTTGATATTTGTTCTGCATAAGCAAACATTGGTAAGACCCCTGCTGAGATTTTGACCGAAGGTTGAATTACCTGCTCATGATTAACCCGGTGTAGATAGATGCGAACTGTATCTTTGCTACGCCCGACGGACCACTCCAAATGTGCTCCGGGGACTCCGTCGTTTTGCGCTGGCGATGAAACCGACAACCTGGTCGGGCTGGGGCACGTTCGAAGTGTTCCTGGGCCCAAATCAGCTGCCACCCACTAGCAATAAGAATGAATGAAATCGAACAGTCAGCTGATGAGAGATATACTTCAAAATTGAGGCTGAAGTGAATTAAAAACGATCAGGCATTCAACCATGACACGATTACGGCTTTATACAAACGTAGAAGAATAAAGCATTTCGACCGATCCAGTTGGAAGTAAACCTGCCGAAAAAATGTTAAAAACTATTCGCAGGAAATTTTCACAGCGAGGGGTATCATAGAAAACAATTAGCTGAACTATAACCTGTGGCATTGCAGACTTCTATACACGACAAAAGCGGAGTCGCATTATCTGGAGGGCGCTCGACTTCTCTGCACCTGCAAAACCACTGCATTGAAACCGTCATGAACACCGAATTACAACTTTCACAAGAGGGCCTATAGTTAAAGCGGGCCAGGAAGTTTATTCGAAGGCGTCATCTGAAAAGAGGCTACGTGAAGAAGGGCACATTTCCAGAGTACAAGCAAGATGGGTGGATCTCGACTACAGGTAAATGACAAACTAGACAAATGTGGATCACAAGCTACTTCTAAAGGACCAAGACGTTGCCCACAGGGTTAGGGCAAGGAAGGGCAAAGTTTATTACTGTTGGAATTGGGTTAGGGTTGAACCGAGATGAAGATGCCGTCAAATCAGGGGAGATTGCCATAGGGGTATCCCATGACTGCGAGACTGGGGTTATTTCCTTGCCTGCATGGCTGACTGTATTATCTGCCTTGTAATTAGTACTGACATGGAGCACGTCAGTTTGGTAGCGGGTTATTTGTTTGCGAGGCAGTGGCTGTGTGGTTTTAACAAACATCGCCAGTCATTATCAGCAGACGATTACCCATACCCAAATGCTGCAAAATGGATCCACAAACTGAATATAACATTGAATGTCAGTAACAAGGAGGGCATATGGAATTTGCAACCGGCCAGTGTAGATCCAGATGAGCTTAGCACTATTTCACCCGAGTGATATATATGTTGCGTGTTTCGACGACCAAAGTAGATTAACCAAAACTTTTGCTGGGTCTGCACTGGTTGCAAACTCAATAAGGTACCTTTTCTCACAATTGCATGTACATGATCACTGCATGCTGTCTGTTTTTGCATGCCGGTTACACATGAAAGCAATGGAAACATGTTGATTACTTATCTACTTACTACAACACATCAAATTTACCAGGCAGTCCGATAGGCGCCATGGCCGACACAACAGCCATTCTGGAAACACAATTTTCTGCTATTATTGTGGCCCGAGTCTCAAGGCTGAGATGTTCTACATTAATACAAAGTTTATTACCACAATCTACAGTTGCAGCCACATGGATCCGACCCTGTGCAGCCATTATTACCACTCTGTGGACATTTTTATTATTATGCCACACGCCCCGTCTCGGGGTCACGGTATGAAATACACCATAGCGACCCTTCTTCCATAATGGGCCTGTCCATAGCTGGCAGGTACCATTTTCGGCTACTACACTGTTCACAGCAATTTTTTCATTCACTCCTAAACAAAAGGCATCCATCTTGATGATGTAACTGGAAATGTACATGCCCAGCTGTCAATCAGTGTTCTAGAACAACATTGAAACATTGCAATTTCTGCAAAAAATAAAAAAATGCAACAATCCTGCAATAAAATGCATTTAAAATGATGAAAACAGAAACAAATACTGTTAATTACACTGGCCTCTAACTTCGTAGGCCCTACAGACTAACTGCTGAAATTTTATTTCATCTGGCTGCAGAACTTTTTTTGTCAATGTTGATTTTGCTGTCAAACATGGCTGCTCTGACAGGCCTAAACACACAGATAGAACTGTATATTAAACATATAGCGTTTAGGGGTCATTTCACTCACCGCCTGTAAAAGCATAAACATTGGAATCACACATTGAGTTACAATGTCTTTGACGACTGGATCATGCCGTCTTCTCACCAACTTGTCAACACCCGGTGACCATTTCGTTTTTCTGACAGGAAAGGAAACATGACAGCGGGGTCAAAAATCATCACGTCACAACAGACGCAGAGCCGCATCACACTTCATTTACATGTGTCCTGCCACACAAAATAATCCATTCCAAACTGCAGATATTGGCTGTGTACTAGAGCCCCTGTGTAAACACTGTCTCCACATGCATTAATAAACCACATCAGTGCACCCGAACCTGCCTCAAAGCACCTGCAACACAAACATATGTATTTTTCTCCTACCGGACTATTTTTTGAGGGTACCGACCCGGAAGCAGTCTATCTGTGTACTGAGGTCTGTCAGAATGGGGCAAATGTGAAAAAAAAAATAATATAAGCTCAGACATATCAAGTAGCCAGTTTGCAATGAGAACCAAGTGGCTTTTATGAAATCTGCCACTCTGCGACTAAAATGTGCACACACGAATCAAATGATGTAAATCCCGCATTCTCATGTTCCGAGGGCACGGCCGAGGCAATGCTACGTCTGTTCGTAAAAAATCCATATCTCATGCAGTTTTTGACATTTTGTAATGAAATAAAAAGGACTGGACAGGCATTGATGGTACTATTGTGCAGAATGTGAAATATTAATACAGGCCTTTAAAAACAATGGACAATTTCCGAAAATTAAATAAATTATTAAATTTTAAATTAAAATTTTGAATGTCGGAACCAAATGCGAGCACTTTTTTTCAGATATATTTTCCATATGGTGCCAATATTGAACTAACAAGTACCAAATGTTACATGTGTCACATATTCAATCATCTAGGACAGCAGAGAATGAAGCTATGGCGATGTAAAACAACACTATGGATATTTATGTTATGATGTTTCGTGCATTGTCTGGGTCACCTCAGTCACGAGTCACATTGTCTTGTGCACGACCAACACTAGCTATGTGCCAATCTGCCTCCATGTACCTCGAGTGTTAACCCCTAAAAATGGTAAAAAAAAAAAAAATTTCTAATATGGCTAACATGTAATTTTATTTTATACTTTCTAATGCTGCTTTAAACTGGGTTTTGTTCGGCATGGTTTGTACCCTCAGATCAACTACCACCAAGACTAAGACTCAAAAAACCCAACCCAAACATTAGCAGTGGTGTGGCAACACAGCCTAAAGGCAAATGCATTTGCTAAATCTGACCTGTTGGAGGCATGCAGTCTATTGCATGTGTATTGCAGACTACAAAACACAGCTTGCCCATGCAAGCAGGGCAAAAACACTGCCAATGCAGGTGAATGTATTACTAATTGCAGGCGTTGATGTTATTATTGTTTTAATTCAGAGACCAATTTGCCTGCACAGGTGTGCAGTCTAATCTGGGTCTACACATTGTGGGGTTACAAACAACATTCCTGGCACTTGAATTTTATTTCTGCATAGCAAACATTGTAGACCCCTGCTGACGATTTGACCAAGGTAGATACCTTGCATTGATAACCCGGATTGATAGATGCGACTGTATCCTTAGCTCACGCCGACGACCACTCCAAATGTGCTCCGGACTCCGTCTTTCCGTTTATGCGCTGGCGATGAAACCGACAACTGGCGGGCGGGCACGTTCGAAGTTCCTGGGCCCAAATCAAGCTTGCCTACCACTGCAAATGGAATGAAAGCGACAGTCAGCTGATTGAGAGAATATACTTAAAATGAGGCGTGAGCGATCAGGCATTCCCAACATGACCACCGATACGGCTTATACTAACGTAGAATAATGAAGCATTCTCGACCGATCAATGTGGAGTAAACCTGCCGAAAAAATTAAACTATTCCGCCGGAATTTCATCAGCGAGGGTAATCATTGAACAATACTGAACTATTAACTGGTGGCATTGCATCACTCTATAACGACAAAAGCCGGAGTCGCAATATCGGGAGGGCGCCTCGACCTTCTCTTGCACCTGCAAACACTGCATTGGAACCGTCCTGAACACCGTAATTAACAACTCTTTTACACAGAGACTATAGTAAGCTTCCCAGAAGTTATTCTCGAAGGCGTCATCTGAAAAGAGCTACGTGAACGAAGGCACATTTCCAGTTACAAGCACAAAAGATGGGAGGTATCTCGGACTACATGGAAATGACCAACTAACAATGTGGATCACTGCTACTACTAAAGGTACAGACGGTTTGCCACAGGACAGGGATGGAATGAATGCCGTCAACATCTGGAGGAATGCAAATAGGGGATCCCTATGACTGCGAGACGGGGTAATTCCTTGCATGCATGGCTGACAGTATTATCTCTGCTTGTAATTTAGTACTCGACAATGGAGACCACTGTCCAGTTAGGTATGCCTGGGTTATTTGTTTGCGAGGCAGTGGCTGTGCTGGTTTTGTAAACCAAAAGTCGCCAGTCATTTATCCAGCAGACGATTACCCATTACCCAAATGCTGCCAAATGGGATCCACAAACTGAATATAACAATTGAATGTCTGTAAACAAGGAGGGCTTTATGGAATTTGCAAAACCGGCCAGTGTTAGGATCCAGGATTGAAGCTTGCCACTATTTCACCGAAGTGTATATATTTGAAGGTGCGTGTTTCCGAGACCCCAAAGTAGAAGTTAGATTAAACCAAAACTTTTGCTGGGTCTGCACTGGTTGCTAAACTCAATAATGGTACCTTTTCTACAATTGGCATGTACATGATCACTGTCATGCTGTCTGTTTTTGCATGCCGGTTACACTGGAAAAGCATGGAAAAACATGTTGATTACTTATCTAATTCGTACTACAACATCAAAATTTAACAGGCAGTCCGGCTTAGGCGCCATGGCCGACCACAACAGCCATTCTGGAAACACAATTTTCTGCTAATTATTTGCTTGGTGCCCGGAGTCTCAAGGGCTGTGATGTTCTACATTTAATACAAAGTTTTTATTCCACAATCTAACAGTTGCAGCCACATGGATTCCGACCCTGGTGCAGCCTTATTTTTGTACCACTCTGTGGACATTTTTATTATGGCCTCACGCCCCGTTTTCTCGGGGTTCACGGTATGAAAACTTAAACCACCCCCCCCCCTTAGCGACCTTCTTCCATAATGGGGCCTGTTTTCCCCCCATAGGCTGGCAGGTACCAATTTTCTTCGGTTACTACACTGTTCACAGCAATTTTTTGTTTCATTCACTCCTAAACAAAAGGCATCCAATCTTGATGAATGTAACTGGAAATGTACATTGCCCAGCTGTCAATCAGTGTTCTAGAACAACATTGAAACATTGCAATTTCTGCAAAAAAATAAAAAAATGCCAACTAATCCTGCCAATAAAAAAATGCATTTAAAAATGATTGAAAACAGAAACAATAAATAACTGTTAATTACACTGGCCTCTAACTTCGTAGGCCCTACAGACTAACTGCTGAAATTTTTTTATTATTTCATCTGGCTGACAGAACTTTTTTGTCAAATGTTGATTTTGCTGTCAAAACATGGCTGCTCTGACAGCTAAACTCAAAGGGGCAAATAGAAACTGTAAAAAAAATAATTAAAAAAAACATTAATAAAAAAAACAATTTTAAAAAATAGCGGTTTTTTAGTGGTTCATTTCACTCACCGCCTGTAAAAGCATAAATTGGGAATCACCATTGAGTTACAATGTTTCTTTGGACGACTGGATCATGCCGTCTTCTCACCAATTGTCAAAACCAACCCGGTGGCCATTTTCGTTTTTCTGACAGGAAGGAAAACATGGAAACAGCGGGGTCAAAAAATCATCACGTCCACACTGACGGCCGAGCCTTCCATCACATCAATTTACATGTGTCCTGCCACACAAAATAATCCATTCCAAACTGCAGATTATTGGCTGTGTAACTTAGAGCCCCTGTGTAAACATGTTCCCCTTGCAGTTAATAAACCACATCAGTGCAACCCGAACCTTGCCTCAAGCACCTGGGCAACACAAACATATGGTATTTTTCCTCCGGACTATTTTTTGGGAGGGACCGACCCGGAAGCTGTCTTTCTGTGTTACTGTGGTCTGTTCAGAATGGGGCAAAAAAAACATGTGAAAAAAAAAATAATATAAGCCTCACGACATTATCAAGTAGCCAGTTTGCAATGAGAACCAAGTTTTTGGCTTTGTATGAAATCTGCCAATTTTCTGCGACTAAAATGTGCAAACCACACGAATCAAATGATGGTAAATCCCGCATTTCATGGTTCCGAGGGCACGGCCGAGGCAATTTGTTAGGTCTGTTAGTAAAAAATCCATATTCTCATGCGTTTGACAGTTTGTAATGAATAAAAGGAAACTGACAGGCATTTGAATGGTACTATTGGTGCCAGATTTGTGAATTAAATTAATACAAGGATTAAAAAAAATGGACAAATTTCCGAAAAATTAAATAATTAATTAATTTTAAATTAAAATTTGTTTGAATGTCGGAATCCCAAAATGCGAGCACCTTTTTTTATTCAGATATATTTTCCATATGGTGCCAATATTGAAAAACTAACAAGTACCAAATGGTTACATGGTGTACACTATTCAATTCATCTAGGACAGCAGTGAATGAAGCTATGGCGATGTAAAACAACCACTATGGATATTTATGTTATGATGTTTTTTCGTGCATTGTCGGGTCACCCAGTCACGGAGTCACATTGTTCTGCATTGCACGACAACACTTGCTATGTGCCAATCTGCCTCATGTACCGGAGTGTTAACCCTAAATAGGTAAAAAAAAAAAAAATTCTAATATGGGGCGTACATGTAAATTTTTTTTTTATATTTCTATGCTGCTTTAACTGGGTGTTCGGCATGTTTGTCCGCAGATTATACCACCAAGACTTAGACTCAAACCCACAACATTAGCAGTGGTTGTGGCAACCCACAGGCAAATGCATTTTGCTAATTCTTGATACCTGTGTGGCATGCAGCTATTGCATGGTTTTGTTTTGCAGACTACAAACACAGCTTGCCCATGCAGCCAGGGGAGGATAACCACTGCATGGTGAAGTGTATTAACTATTTGCAAGGAGTTGATGTTTCAGAGAACCAATTTGTGCTGCACAGGTGGTGCAGGTCTAATCTGGGCTGTCTACACTATTGGGGTACTAAACAAAACATTCTGGGGCACTTGGATTTTTCTTTTATGCATAGCAAACATT
>JAQRGA010000359.1:0-18268 GCA_029237695.1 Conchocele bisecta | reverse complement strand
CACCATATATTAGAAAGACTTTTACTGTTCTATAACTTGGCAAATAATAAATGGTCCGATTAATATCTTTGTTTCAAATTGTTCAATTAGGATTTCTGCGTCAATATATCTCCAGAGAAAGTATAAACAGGCTTGGTGCAAACATTTGGTAATTTACGCAATATATGACAACAAATGTGTAAACAAACTGCATGAAGATGCTATCAAAATAACGGCAAAGTTTTTGTTTGCGTTTTCGGCCACCGAAATGCCGTATGGCTAGAGGCAACGTGATTTCGGTCCATTTGTGATTCGCGGATTTTGTGCGATTTGATAAGTAGGTCAATCCGTAATTCCTAGTCCCCCAAAATTGGGTTGTAGAAACTTATGCATGAAATCTATCGATACGACTGCAAATGTTTCAAGGTCGCTGCGCTGTAGAAGAACTAATGAAACATAGGCGTATAAATAAACATGACATGTAGTACAGAACATGCATTAACTATTTGTCTACGTACAAGAAAACAGTAGATATTCCTTTCAATAAATGTAATAGAAATTATGCATGAAAAATCAATGGAAATTACACCAAATGTTTCGGTTGTTTTCCGGCCACGCGAAATGCCGTTAGGCTTACGGGCGCTGTATGATTGGTTCGTTTCAGGAAATGCGAATTGCGATTTGCTAAGTTAGGTCAATCCTTTATTCGCCCCTCATATAAATAGAAAAATTGGGCGCTCCGACATTAGTTATTTGCAGTCAACATTTGTATCAGCTCAAAATGCCAGACGAAAGTAAGCAAGCAAAGGCTCTAATGAAGGCGGCCAGCAAGGCCAAGGCCCAGAGAGGCACGGACCAAGAAGCGCAGGATGGAAGAGGAGGGAATGTACAGCATTTTCAATCTACAAGGTGGTTGAAGCAGGTTCACCAGACACCGGCGTTTCCTGCAACGGCCATGGTCCATCATGAAACAGCTTTTTTTGTGAACGACATTTCTTCGAGAGAATCGCTGCCGAGGCAATCGAGACTCGCCACACTACAACAAGGCGTATCCTACGATCACAAGTCGGGAAAATCCTGACCGCCTGGTTGCGTTCCTTTCCCCTTCTCCCGGTGAGCTGGCCAAGCACGCCGTTCAGCGAGGGCACAAAAGGCCGTCACCAAGTACACCAGCAGGCAAGTAAACTGATCAAGTTTACTTCTGTAAAAAAAAAACGGCCCTTTTTGTTTAGGGCCACAACCAATATTTCCCTGAAAAGAAAACACTTTTCGATTTCCCTCACATTATCCGTATATTATTACGTCCCAATAGCGCAAACATGCAAGTCATTGTTAAACGTATCTGTGTTTTAATAATACATATTTCTAACACGCTACGGTGTTGTTTATGTTAGACATTGTGCAGTTAATATGAAGTGCGAAATATTCGCCATACAGCGTAATATTTAGCAACATTTTTAGTGTGAATTTAGCCCTTATCAACCGGAGTAAATCTATATGTATCTAACCTAAATGTCTACTGATTCAACTGTAAAATGACCATTTATTTATTTCAATATTTTGGTATTAAATGAGTGTTCGTAAAAAGATATTGCAATATAGCATAAAAGATTGCTGTGCCTATTGGTTTAAAACCGGCACTCGATTTGATATTTTTGTCCAAGGCTTTGTTTCACAAAACGCGTTTGCAACTCGCTATCTGATTGGTGTCGAAATTCTGAAAATTGGCGCGAAACTACCGGAAACGTAGGTCAATTCCGTTTTGCCGGGGTATATTAAGTTTAGCTCCAACCGTTCGATCATTTCGGTAATCGTCTCGTACACCGAACAACAACCAGTAAACATGGTCAGGCGTGGGAAAAAAGGGGGGGGGGGGAGGGGGGGAAAAGGGGGAAAAGTGAAGGGAAAATGCAAATAAAAGATCCGATCAAGCAGGGGTGGCCGGACTTCAGTTCCCACCCGGGTCGGAAGTTATCCACCGGTCTATTGAGGAAAGGAAAGGAAATACGCCGAGCGAGTTTTGGAAGCCGGAGCAACCGAGGTGGTACCTGGCAGCTGTTCTTGGAAATACTTTGGCAGCCAGGAAGTACTCGAGTTGGTCAAGGCAATGCCGCGAGAGACAAACAAGTAAGACGAGGATTATCCCCCCGTCACTTGCAGCTGGCTATCCGCAACGACGACGGGAGGGCTGAACTGAAAAGCTTTCTGTCCGGTAGTCACCATCGCACAGGGTGGTGGTTGTCTGGCCGAAATCCAGGCTGTTCTTTCTTTGCCCAATGAAGGACCAAGGCAACAGAAGTAGGACATTTGTTTACTCTGCAACTCAGAAAACAAAAAACGGCCCCCTTTTTAGGGGTCCCCAACACACATTTTCTCGAGAGAAAAATATTCAATTTCTGTATGCACATGCAACATTGTTATTATTATTATTATTATTATTATTATTATTATTATTATTATTATTATTATTCATAGTATTGCAATTGTCTTCCCAGTATATATGCGCTATTTATTTACATGCAGGTATGAGGTATTTTACAAGGGGGTTATGAGGCATGAGCCTTTTTTCCGGATGAATTTCAGGACCTTTTCGCCTGTAATTGTGTCTCTCATTCTGCACACGTGGCATTGATCTCTGCAATTTATTGGTGAATACAACACCAATGTGCCAAGGAAAAACGAGGCTTAAGAAAGTGGGTGAACATTTTCGTAGACCCGGGATTCTGCAGGTAGGTGCGGCAAGCCCGTTTGCGCAGGGCAGGCGGCAAGCCTGGCAATTTATCAGAATTCTGTGCGATATTATTGTTTGTATAAAATTAGATGTATGTACTTACTTGTAAACTTTTACATTCATTTATTTCAATTTTATTTAATATTATTTATGGCGATTTATTGATTGCGTTTATTGATTGCGTTTATTTTATTGTGTTTATTTATTTATTGTTCCATTGTGTTCAGGAACAGAGTGGTTTCATTGTGTCGAACAGAGTGTTCCATTGTGTTCAATTGATGTTCATGAACAAGAGTGTTCAGAGTGTTACAGAGTGGTACAGAGTGTTCATAGTGTTCAGATGACAAGCGGTGTGTATTAATGAAGTGGGGGGGAGCAGAGTCGTCCCTGAATCAGACTGGTTGCGAATTAATGCGCATTGGGTGGACACATTTGTTTCTTACATTGGTTTGTCGCCCATAGTCCTCGTGTTTGTCAGGGCAGGGTGGCAATCATGCAATTGATATTTGGGGGCCATGCATCTAGTTTCTAAAGAATTCATTTTCTTTCTCTCTTATCCAATTTTATTTTATTGTGTTCATCGTATTTTCAGTGAACATATGGCTCTGAAACGAAGAATTGTTTAGAGCAATCTCTAATGTTGCCAGCTAACTCTTGAAATTTACGTGTGCACCATTGACTTTGTCGTTTTCACATTGTGCATGCGATTGCCGTTGTCCAATTCTATAATTAGCTACATACTCTAACTCATCTCACCACCTGTAATGAGAGCCAACTGACTCTGGCTAATTTTTCTTACCTGGCGTGTTTCAGTGTGCTAGTATGTACCTCTGTTGTAATTACTTTCTATATTGACGACCAATTTATGGTTGGAAAATGATACGCGCCATTGGTGAAACTAGTTTGAAAACATGTTTTTAACTAGCTGCATTTACTACGAGAGTAGGGATTTATTTCACCTTGGATGCAAGGTTTTCCACATTTTTTAGGCCGAAAAAAAAATTGCCGTTTCAGGGATAAACCTATAAATCGAAATTCAGTCGATCATTGCTCGGTTCACTAGCGACATAAACGTAATTGGAATTCACGGCGGTATTGTAGATAATTTATTCCACGTGAAGCATATGTTAATTTGCCTATTAGGCAAGATTATGGAAAAAAATTCATAAATTTGCAAGTATTTGAAAGTACAGAAAGCCACAACGGCAGTCGGTTTCACTGGCGAAAAACGCGCCACCTGCAAAATATGGTGCTTTCTCTTTATGGCTCGCGTCCGATATTTTCTCTCTCGGTAATATAGGTTAAATTTGTAATGGGAATTCTTTTTATTTCATATCTATCTGTTTCTCAGCGAAACTGGACGACGTTTGTAAAACTCAGCAATCTATGACTGACGCTAGCCCTTCCAGTGAAGAAGGCGGCGAAGCCGAAGAAGCCAACAACGCACCCCAAGTACAGGCGAAGTAGGTTGATCGCCTCTGCTCTGAAGGGACTCTTCAAGGAAAGGGGGGAGGTTCGTCGAGGGCAGGCCATTCTGAATGGTACATTTTGTGCCAACTACAAAGTCGGAGAGGAAGACAACAACGTGGCCGTTAAAATGCCCACGTGAAGTTGGCACTGAAATGCAGGGAGGTGTGAAGAAAAGGATCCCTGAAACAGTCCAATGGGAACTGGTTGCATTCCAGGCTCTTTCAGACTTGGCGAACCAGAAGAAGAAGGGCAGGCGTAAGGAAGGCGGCTGAAACCTTAAAGTCCGCTTTGTAAGCCGAAGAATGGTTTGAAGACGCCGAAGAAGAAGGTCGCCAAAAAAAATACCTGCCGCTCTGCGAAAAGAAGGCGGAAGACGGCCCAAAGAAGCCAGCAGCTAACAGAAAGCCGCAAAGCCCAAGGAAGGCGAAAGAAGACACCAAAGAAGGCTGCAAAAGCCCGCCAAGAAGGCAGCCAATGTCACCAAAGAAGGCAAAGGCAAGCCAAGCCAAAGAATGGCTAAAGACACCCAAAAAGAATGGCTTGCAGCCATGAAGTAAACATTGGAATGAATTTTTGCTCCAGTTTAACCCACCACAAAGGTCCTTTTCGAGGACCAATTAATTACTCACGAACGAAACAAACCTTACACCTTGTTCAACCTTACTAACTTTTGTTCCGTAATCAGCGACATTTAATACACCTATATGAATGTAGTAGGAATATAAATTTTAAATACATTACGGGTTGTTACTTTGTATAACGTGTTATTGGGGAAGGGAATATGTAGTATTACGGGACATTTGTACAGCTACCTTGTTAATTAGTTACACGCGACTCGGGCAAACAAAGTATTTTACCATGCCATGGGTTAGTCAGTGGCCACGGTTTAATTGACCATTCAAATATTTGATAGCATACGGGGTAAAATGTTTATAGTAATTTAGTATATGTTGAAAGTAATTTTTTTAAAGTACATATGGTATATATAGTAATATTGGGTGGGTATAGACTACTATATTGGTATATAGTTAGTAATATATAAGTTTATAGGTTGAAATAAAATTTATGAGTTTATTCATTGTTCATATAGTATATGTTTGAAAAATTTATTTAATTTATTTTGTTGTTAAAATTTTAATTTAGTTGTTATGGTCAAGTATTTCTTAGTCTATGGTCAAATATTTTATAGTTAATAGTAGATTACTCATTGCTACCAGTTAAAAACGGATCAGACCAGACTTACATGTCCAGCAAAGTTGTTTACGGATTAGTCAGGTCCAGTTCAGTCAGTCTGTCAGTCAGTCAGTTCAGTCAGTCAGTCAGTCAGGTCAAGTCAGTCAGTCAGTCATTCACATGAGTCGATGTTTAGAGAACTTTGTCTAAATTTGTTTGTTAAAATTAAAACATTAAAAATTTAAAAATTAAAAAAAAAAATTATGAAATAGAAAGAAGACAAAGAAATAGAAAGAAGACAAAGAAATAGAAAGAAAGACAAACAAAGAAAGGAATAAGGAAGGAAGGAAGGAAGGAAGGAAAGGAAATAATTTCCCATGCTAAATTTTGATCGTCGAGCTAAGACTCAAAAAACGGATCGAAAAATAGGCCAATGAAACACCATGGATAACTCTCAGCCAATCAAAACGCGTCGTCACTTTGTAAATGTCTTTTTATTTTTTAGGATTTTCTTATTGTTCGGGGCCAGATATTCGGTTTAACTTCATTCTGAAAAGTTTTCATCGTCGAAGACGTACTACAGAAATGGCTCGTTACCAAGCAGACCGCACGTAAAATCTACCGGAGGCCAAGGCCCCCAGGATAAACAGCTGGCCACCAAGGCAGCTCGCAATAGGCGCACCAGCTACAGGAGGGGTGAAGAAAACCTCACAGATACAGGACCGGAAAACAGGTTGCTCTTCGTGTGAAATCAGGACGTTTACCCAGAAGAGCACCGAGCTTTCTCATCCGGCAAGCTGCCATTCCAGCGCCTTGGTTTCCGTGAAATCGCCCAGGACTTCAAGACTGACCTGCGATTCCAGAGGAGCTCTAGCCGTCATGGCTTTGCTATGGAGGCTAGCGAGGCTTTACTTGGGTTCGGAACTTTTCGAAGACTCCCAACCTTGTGCGCCATTCCTCGCCAAAATGCGTTGGGTTGTTGGACGATCATGCCAAAGGATATCCAGCTTGCTCGCCCGTTTTATTCGTGGCGAACGTGCTTAAGAAGTAAAATTTCTTCTTCTCACACAAAAAACGGCCCTTTTTAGGGCCACACAATTACACAAGAAAAGATCCATTTTCCATAAGTATACCTTATGTTTTTTTATGTTTGCCCATTTATCAGATCTAGATATACATTGCATATTGCATAATTCGTTACACAAAAATGACAGGAAATATTCGAGCAGCATTTTTAATAGACATTTATACAACATTTATTTCACAAGTTACTACAATCATGTACATGTACATTGTAATTGTATTTGTATGTACATGTATTGCATTGTGTGTACATCTAGTGCTAGATAATTTACATTTCAACAGATTCACTGTTATAAAATAGATCTTTTATATTGCATTGATCGCTCCTAAGGCAGGTCTCCACGGGCCTTGCATGATAGTTAGTATTGTGTATTGTATACACTGGCTGGCACACACAAATGTCATAAGCCCGTTTATGCCCTATTTCACATTCATTAGTTTACGGCAAGATTTCATTTATCCACTCTCTATCCTCAATCATGTGCTGTTCAACAAACATGGGTCGTTCACAGTTTATCAAGGTATTCCACTGTAATATGATGGTGTGCTGTGCCCATGGATTCAGACTTGTGTGTAATTCTTTATTAACATTACTTTAAATAGGGAACAAATTACAACACACTGTGAAAACTCACCATTACTTTAATATTTACAATTGACATGTCCGGCGTGTTGCTAGTGACGGCCTATATGCACTATTCCCAAATGTTTCCCGTTTATGTCCGGTAATACGATAGTACTCTTTGTTCATCAGGAGGAGGGTGTTTATATATCAGGTCCGATGTGATTTTTGTGCATGCTTACTCTCTGGTCGGATGTTACGCCGTAAAATAAATAGCTTAAGTTCATTTTTGGTGGGCAGGATCATTTTCCAGGTTGAAACATTTGTTCACTGAAACCGATCAAACTATGTTCTGGACGTGGCAAGGGAGGAAAAGGACTCGGAAAACAAGGGGGGGGTGTGGGCGCGAAAACGGCACAGGAAAGATGTTGGCGTGATAACATCCAGGGGTATCACAAAACCAAGCTATCCGCCGTTTGGCTTCGCCGAGGTGGTGTGAAGCGAATCTTCTGGCATTGATTACTACGAAGCGACCGTGGTTGTCCTCAAGGTTTTCCTCGAGAATGGTTCTTCCGTGATGCTGTCACTTACACCGAGCACGCCCAAAGGAAGGAAGAATGTTAATCCGCCATGGACGTGGTCTATGCTTGTGAAGAGGACAAGGCAGAACCCTCTACGGATTCGGCGGTTAAACGTTTTATTTAATAAGCGCTTCACACTGACTTTGCAAACGGCCCTTTTTAGGGGCCAATAATATTTTCAAGAAAGAAACTTTTACCCTGTTCTATAAACTTTCAAATAAATGGTCCGATTATATCTAATTGTTTCCAATTGGTTCAATAGTTTCTGCGTCACCATATATTCTACCTGAGAAATGTATAACAGCTTGGATGCCCACATGGAAATTTACGCAATATATGACAATCAAATGTTGTACAAATACTGCATGTGTCTATCAAACTTACGGCAAATCGTTTTTGCGTTTTTCTTTCGGCCACCGAATGCCGTATAGCTGACGAGCAACGTGATTGGGTCCATTTGTGATTTCGCGATTTGCGATTTGATAAGTAAGGTCAATCCTAATTTCCTAAGTCAATGTTGTAGAAATATGCATGAAAATTCTATCGATACGACTGCAAATGATTCAAGTCGCTACGCTGTAGAACTAATGAAAATAGGTAGGTTAAACCATGAACATGTAGTACAGACAATGCATACTAGTTTTGGTTTCTACGTACAAGAAAAACAGTAGAATCTTCCTTTAATAAACATGTATAAGAAATATGCCATGAAATCAATGGAAAATACACCAAATGTTTACGATGTTTTTCGGCCACGGAAATGGCCGTATGCTACGGGCGCTGTGATTGGTTCGTTTCTGAAATGCGAATTGCGGATTTGTGGCCTAAGTAGGTCAATCCTATTCGCCCCCCTTCATTATAAATAGAAAATTGGCGCTCCGACATTATTATTTGCAGTCAAAACATTTATTGATCAGCTAAACATGCCAGCGAAAGTTAGCAAGCAAAGGCTCATAAGAAGGCGGCCAGCAAAGGCCAAGGCCCAGGCGAGGCTACGGACAAAGAAGCGCAGGAGGAAGAGGGAAGGGAATTCGGTACAGCATTTACATTCTACAAGGTGTTGAACGCAGGTTCACCCAGGACCACCGGCGTTTCCAGCAAGGCCATGTCCCATCATTGAAACAGCTTTATTGTGAATCGACATCTTCGAGAGAATCGCTGCCGAGGCATCGAGGACTCGCACACTAAAAAACAACAAAGCGATCCAACGATCACAAGTTCGGGAAAATCCAGACCGCTGTGGCGTCTTCCCTTTCTCCCCGGTGAGCTGGCCAAGCACGCCAGTCCAGCTGAGGGCACAAAGGCCGTCTCCAAGTACACCAGCAGCAAGTAAACTGATCAAGTTTACTTCTGTAAAAAAAAAAAACGGCCCTTTTTCTTTTTAGGGCCACACCAATATTTCCTGAAAAGAAAACTTTTTCAGATTTCTCCCAATTTATCCGATATATTATTACGTCCCAATAGGCGCAATGCAAGTTCATTGTTAAACGTATCTGCTTTTTGTTTAATTAAACATATTCTAACACGGCGTACGGTGTTATGTAGACATTGTGCAGTATGAAGTGGCGAAATATTGCATTACTGCGTAATATATTTAGCACATTTTAGTGTGAATTTAGCCCCTTCTCACCGAGTTAAAAATTCTTTATGTTTTTTTTTTTATTTAAGACCCTAAAATTGTATACTGATTCAACTGAAAAAATGCCATCTAATTGTCATATTTGTATTAAAATGAGTTGTTCGGAAAATATTATTGCAATATAGCATAAAAGTTGCTGTGAAGTTGGTTAAAACCGACAATCGATTTGATATTTTTGTCCAGGCTTTGTTCACAAAACGCGTTTGCAACTCGCTATCTGGATTGGTCGAAATTCTGTAAAAAATTGGCGAAACTACCGAAAAAGTAGGTCAATCCGTTTTGCCGGGGCTATATAAGTTTAGCTCAACCAGTTCCGATCATTCGTTTATCGTCTCGTACAACCGAAACAACAACCAGTAAAACATGTCAGGCCGTGGGAAAAAGGAGGAAAAGTTGAAGGGAAACGCAAAGAGCCGATCAAGCAGGGCCGGACGTTCAGTTTCCCGTCGGACGTATTCCACCGTCTATTGGGAAAAAAAGGAAGGCAACTACGCCGAGCGAGTTGGAGCCGGAGCACAGTGTACCTGGGCAGCTGTCTTGGAATACTTGGTGGATGCAGAATCTAGTACTTCGGAGTTGGTCAGGCAATTGCCGCGAGGAGACAACAAGAATGACCGAGGATTATCCCCCGTCACTGCAGCTGGCTATCCGCAACGACGAGGAGCTGAAAACAAGCTTCTGTCGGTGTTCACCATCGCACAGGGTGGAGTGTCCTTGCCGAACATCCAGGCTGTTCTTTCTGCCCAAGAAGACCAACGGCACAGAAGTAGACATTTGTTTTACTCTGCAACAGAAACAAAGGCCCTTTTTAGGGCCTCACACATTTTCTCGAGAGAAAAATATTCAATTTCTGTATGCACATGCAACATTGTTATTATTATTATTATTATTATTATTATTATCATATATTGCAATTGTCTTCCCAGAATATATGCGCTAATTTATTTACATGCAGGTAATGAGGTATTTTACAAGGGGGTTAATGAGGCATGAGGCCTTTTTTTCCGGATGATTTTCAGACCTTTTCGCTGAAATGTGTCCTCTCATCTGCACACGTGGCAATGAATCACTGCAAAATATGGTGAATACAATACACCAAAGTGTTCCAAGGAAAAACGAGGCTTAAGAAGGTGGTGAACATCGTAAGACCCGATACAGCAGGTAGGCCGCAAGCCCGTTTGCGCCAGGCAGGCAGGCTGGGCAAGCCTGCAATTTAATCATAATTCTTGTGCGATATTATTGTTTATAAATTAGATGTATGTACTGACTTGTAAATTTTACATTCATTTATTTTCATTATTTATATATTTATTTAGGCGTTTTATTATTGATTTGCGTTTTTATTGATTGCCGGTTTAATTTATTGTGTTTTAAGTTTATTTGTTCATTGTGTTTCAGAACAGAGTTGATTTCATTGTGTTTCAGAACCAGGAGTGTTCATTGTGGTTCATTGTGTTCATAAACAGAGTGTTCAAGAGGTGGATTCGCGAGCCTCAAAAAAGTGTTTTCCCAAGTGTTCAAGAGTGTTCAGATTGTTTCAATGACAAGCGGTGTGGTATAATGAAGTGGGAGAGCTAGAGTAGTCCCCTGAATCAATACTGAGCGAATGCGCATGGTGGGCACATTTGATTTTCTGACATTGGTTTGTCGCCATAAGTCCGTGTTTATCAGGCCAGGGCATCATGCAATTGGAAATATGCATGCATCTAGTTTATCTAAGAATTCATTTCTTTCTCTATTATCCATAATTTTATGTCTATGTGACCAATCCCGTTATTTTCAGTGAAGAACATGGCTGAACGAAGCAATAATAGAGCAATATCAATGTTGGCCAGCTAAACTCTTGAATTAACGTGTGCACCATGCTTGTCGTTTCACATTGTGCATGCGATTGCCTTGACAATTCTATATTAGCTACAATCTCTAACTCATCCTCACCACTGAAATAGAGAGCCAATGACTCTGTGCTATTTCTTACCTGCTGGTTTCAGTGTGCTAAGAATGTACCATCTGTTTATTACTTCTATATTGAACTACAAATTATGGTGAAAAAATGTACGCGCCTATGGTGGAAAACTAGTTTGGAAAACATGGTTTAACTAGCTGCTTTATTTACTACGAGAGTTAGGATTTATTTCACCTTGGTATGCAAGTTTTTCCACATTTTTAGGCCGAAAAATGCCGTTCAGAAACTATAAATCGAAATTCAGTTCGATCATTGCTCGGTTCACTAGCCGACATAACGTAATGGAAATTCACCGCGGTATTGGTAAGATAAATTTATTCCACATTGAAGCATTATGGTAATTTTGCCATTAGCAAGATTATGGGAAAAAATTACATAAATTTGCAAATGTTAATTTGAAAGGTAAACAGAAAGCACCCACGGCAGTCGGTTCACTGGCGAAAACGCGCACCTAGCAAAATTCTGGTGCTTTCTTCTATGGCTCGCGTCCGATATTTTATCTCTCTCGGTAAATATAGTTAATTTGTAATGGGAAAATCTTTTTTATTCATACTCATTCTGATTCTCAGGCGAACGGACGACGTTTGTAAACCTCAGTCCAATACATCGACTGACGCAGCTCCAGTGAAGAAGGCGGCGAAGCCTCGAAAAAGCCAAGCCAAAAACGCAACCCCAAGTACAGCGAGATGATCGCCTCTGCAGTGGAAGACTCTCCAAGGAAAGGGGAAAGGGAGGTTTCGTCGAGGCAGGCCATTCTGAAGTACATTTGTTTGCCAACTTACAAAGGTCGGAGACAACAACACGGCAGTAAAATGCCCACGTGAAAGTTGGCAACTGAAAAGCCAGGTGTGAAGAACGGATCCCTGAAATCAGTCCAAGGGAACTGGTGTAAATGTAAAAAAAAAAACCATCATGGCTCATTCAGGACTTGGCGAACAGAAGAAGAAGGCAGCGAATAAGGCGGCGAAACCTAAAGCCGCTAAGCCGAAGAAGGTGAAGACGCCGAAGAAGAAGGTCGCCAAAAAGCCTGCCGCTGCGAAGAAGGCGAAAGACGCCCAAGAAGCCAGCAGCTAAGAAAGCCGCAAAAGCCCAAGAAAGGGCGAAGAGACAACCCAAAGAAGGTGCTGCAAAGCCCGCCAAGAAGGCAGCCAAGTCATCCAAAGAAGGCAAAGGCAGCCAAGCCAAAGAAGGCTAAGACACCCAAAAAGAAGGCTGGCAGCCAAGAACGTAAATTGGAATATTTGCTCCATTTAACCACACAAAGGTCCTTTTCAGGACCATTTAATTTACCTCACGAACAACAAACCTTACAACTTGTTTTCAACCTTACAACTTTGTTTCCGTAAACAGCGACATTTATTCACCAATAAATGATATGTAGGTAAATAATATTTTTTAATACATTACCGGGTTACTTTATACGTTGTTATTGAAGGGAATATGTAGTATTACGGGACATTTTAACAGCTACCATGTTAATATAGTTACTACTCTACGCGCAAAAGTATTTACCATGCCATGGGTTTGGTTCAGTCATTGGCACGGTTATTTAACATTCAAATATTTATAGCATACTGGGTAAAATGTTTGTTTTAAGTAAATTTAGTATAATTGGGTTTGAAATAATTAATAGTACATATGGTAAAAATATTAGTATATAGGGTATATAATAACTAATAAATGGTATATATAATATAATATAGTATTCAATGTTAGAAATATTTATAGTATATTTTGATTCAAATAGTTATATGTTTGAAAATATTTATATTTATGTTAAAAATATTTATAGTATATGGTCAAGTTAATTTAAAGTAAAGTAACTGGTCAAATATTTAAATTTATAGTATACGTGTTTACTCATTGCTACCAGTTTAAACGGTCAGCCAAGAACTTACATGTCAGCAAGTGTAACGGATTAAGTCATCAGTCAGTTCGAGTCAGTCATCATCAGTCAGTCAGTCAGTTCAGTCAGTCAGTCAGTCAGTCAGTCACAAGAGTCGAATTTTGTTAGAAAGAATTTTGTTTCAAATATTTGTAAAATTAAAATAAAACCATAATTAAAAATAAAATTATGAAATAAAAGAAAGAAGGAGACAAAGAAATAGAAACGAAGACAAACAAAATAGAAAGAAGACAAACAAAGAAAGGTAAGGAAGGAAGGAAGGAAGGAAGGAAGGAAGGAAGATATTCCCATGCTAAATTTTATCGACGAGCTAAAGACTCAAAAACGGGATCTGAAAAATAGGCCCAATGAAAAACACCTGGATAACTCTCAGCCAAATCAAAACAAGCGGTCGTCACTTTGTAAATTGTCTAATTTTTAGATTTTCTTATTTCGGGCCATGATATTCGAGTTTTAACTTCAGTTCGAAAGATTTTCCATCGTCGAAGACGTACTACAGAAATGGCTCGTACCAAGCAGACCTGCCACGTTAAAATCTACCGGAGGACCAAGGCCCCCAGGAAAACAGCTTGGCCAACCAAGCAATCTCGCAAGAGCGCACCAGCTACAGAGGGGTGAAGAAAACCTCAACAGATACAGGTTCCCAGGAACAGTTTGCTCTTCGTGAAATCAGACGTTACCAGAAGAGCACCGCGCTTCTCATGCCCGCAATCTGCCAATTCCGCAGCGCCTTGGTTCGCTGAAATTCGCCCGCAGGACATTCAAGACTGAACCTGGCGATTCCAAGAGCTCAGCCGTCAATGGCTTTGCAGGAGGCCTAGCGAGGCTTACCTTGGTCGGACTTTTCGAAGACACCAATCCGCCTGTGCGCCCATCCACCCGCCAAGCGTGTTGACGATTCATGCCCAAAGGATATCCAGCTTGCCTCGCCGTATTCGTGGCGAACGTGCTTAAGAAGTAAATCTTTCTTCTCTTCCCACAAAAAGAAACGGCCCTTTTTATAGGGCCACACAATTACACCAAGAAAGATCCCTTTCCATAAGTATACCTTATGTTTTTTATGTTTCCCATTTAATCAGAATATAATAGATTATGCATGCAAATTGCATAATTCGTACCCAAAATAAAATGACAGGAAAATATTCGAGCATCATTTAATAGACATTTAATACACATTTGATTACAAGTTAAACTACATCATGTACATTGAACAATGTACATGTATTGTTTGTTTGTAACATGTATTGCATTGGTGTGTACATCTTAGTGCTAACATATTTACATTTCCACATTAACTGTTAATAAAACAAATAGGTCTTTTTATATTGCATGATCGCACTAAGGCAGGTCCTCCACGGGTCTTTGCAATGCTAAGTAGTATGGTGTATTGTATAGCAACTTGGCTGGCACACACAAATGTCATAAGCCCCGTTTATGCCCCTATTCACATTCATTGAGTTTACGGCAAGATTCATTTGTATCCCACTCAAACATCCCTCCAATCATTGCTGCTTTCACACCATGTGTTGTCAAGATTTTTATCAGGTAATTCCCACTGTAAATATGAATGGTGTGCTGTTGCAATGGATTCATACTTGTATGTAATTCTTATAACATTAAAATTAAAGGGAACAATTACCACACTCAACTGAAACTCACCATACTTAATAATTATACAATTGACATGGTCGCCGGTGTTGTCTAATTAGACGGCTATAATGCCACTAATCCCAATGGATTTATTTCCCGAATATGTCGGAAGAATACATAGTAACTCCTTGAGTTTTCATCAGGAGAGGGGTGTATACTATCAGGTTCCGAATGTGATTTTGTGCATGCTTACGTCTCAGGTCGGATGTACTCCGTATAAATATACAGTTTACATTTTGGGTGGCAAGATCATTTCCAGTTGAAACAAATTTCACTGAAACCGATCAAACAATGTTCCTGGACGGTGGCAAGGGAGGAAAAGGACTCGGAAAGGGGGGCGGCGAAACGGCACAGGAAAGTGTTAGCGTTGAATAACATCCATGGGTGTAATCACAAAACCAGCTATCCGCCGTTTAGGCTCGCCGAGGTGGAGTTTAGAAGCGAATCTCTGGTCCTGGATCTTTACGAAGAGACCCGTGGTGGTCCCTCAAGGTTTTCCTGCGAGAATGTCATCCGTGATGCTGTCAACTTACACCGAGCACGCCAAGCGTGAAGAACTGTAAACCGCCATGGACGTGGTCTATTGGCTCTGAAGAGACAAGGCCGAAACCCTCTAACTGGAATTCGGCGGATTAAACGTTTATTTAAAAATAAGCGTTCACATCTGCTTTTTCAAACGGCCCTTTTTAAGGGCCACATAAATTTTATTTTCAAAAAGAAAGAAACTTTTACCCTGTTTCATAATAACTTTCAAAATAAAATGGTCCGATTAATATCAATGTAGTTTCAAATTGTTCAAAATAGTTTCTGCGTCCCACCAAATATATCTACAGAAAAGAAAGTATAACTGCATGGTGCACATGGAAATTTTACGCAATTATATGAACAACAAATGTTTGTACAAACATCGCATGAAGTCTATCAAAATACGGCCCCCCCCAAAGTTTTTGCGATTTTATCGGCCACCGAATTGCCGTAATGCTACGAGCAACGTGATTATGGTTCCATTTGTGATTTCGCGATTTTGCATTTGGATTTTAAAGTAGTTCAATCCTATTTCCTAGTCCAATGGGTGTAGAAAAATATGCATGAAATTCTAATACGATACGACTGCAAATGTTCAAGTTCCGCTAACGCTGTATAACTAATTGAAAACAATAGGTATAAAACATGACCATGTAGTACATACATGCATACTATTTGTCTAACGTAACAATGAAAATCAGTTAAGATATCCATTCAATAAATGTATAGAAATATTCATGAAATCAATGGAAATCCACCAAATGTTTCGAGTTTTCGTCACGAAATGCCGTATGCTACGGGCGCTGTGATTGGTTCGTTTCTTGAATTGCGAAAAGCGATTTGCTAAGTAGGTCAATCCTATACGCCCTCATATAAATAGAAAATTGGCGCTCCGACCATTATTATTGCAGTCAACATTTGATCAGCAAACATCCAGCTAAAGGTAACAAGCAAAGCCTAAGAAGGCGGCCAGTCAAGGCCAAAGGGCCCATAGAGGCACGACAAGAAGCGCAGGAGGAAGATGAGGGAATCGTACTGCATTTACAACAACAAGGTGTTGATGCAGGTTCACCCAGACACCGGCGTTCCATCAAGGCCATGTCCATCATGGTAACATCTTTTAGAACGACACTTCAGAGAAACGCTGCCGAGGCATCGAGACACGCAACACCAACAACATCGATCCACGGATCACAAGTCGGGAAATCCCAGACCGCTGTGCGTCTCCATCTCCCCGGTGAGCTGGCCAAGCACGCCGTCAGCGAGTGCACAAAGGCCCCGCACCCAAGTACACCAGCAGCAAGAATCTATCAAGTTTAACATCAGTAAAAAAAGAAAACGGCCCTTTTTAGGGCCACACCAATATTCCTGAAAAGAAACTTTTCGATTCTCACCATTATCCGTATATTATTACGTCCCAATAGCGCACATGCAAGTCATTGTTAACGTATCTGCTGTTTATAATACATATTCTAACACGCTACGGTGTTATGTAGACATTGTGCAGTATGAAGTGCGAATATTGCATACAGCGTAATATTTAGCACATTTTAGTGTGAATTTAGCCCCTTATCACCGAGTAAATCTCTAATATATAACCTAAATGTATACTGATTCAACTGAAAATGCCATATATTTCATATTTGTATTAAATGAGTGTTCGAAAATATTGCAATATAGCATAAAAGTTGCTGTGAAGTTGGTAAAACCGACATCGATTTGATATTTTTGTCCAGGCTTTGTTCACAAAAACGCGTTTGCAACGCGCTAACCTGATTGGTCCAAATTCAGAAATTTGGCGAAACTACCGAAAGTAGGTCAATCGTTTTGCCGGGGTATAAGTTTAGGCTCAAACCGTTGCCGATCATTCGTATCGTCTCGTTACAACCGAATCAACAATCCAGTTAAACATGTCAGGCCGTGGAAAAAGGAGGTAAAACGTGAAGGGGAAAGGCAAAGAGCCGATCAAGCAGGGCCGGTCTTTCAGTTCCCCAGTCGGACGTTATCCTCACCGTCTATTTGAGGTAATAGGCAACTACGCCGAGCGAGGGTTGGAGGCCGGGGAGCCAGCCACCTGGTGTTACCTGGCAGCTTGTCTTGGGAATTACTTGGGGCAGCAGAAGTAGGACTCGAGTTGGCAAGGCAATGCCGGCGGAGTCTAACAAGAAGGACGTGGATTTTCCCCCGTCACGTTGCAGTCGGGCTTTATCCGCTACAGGACGTGGTGCTGGTTAACTAAGCTTTCTGGGTCCGGTGTGCATCCATCGCACAGGGTGGTGTCCTGGCCGAAACATCCTGGCTGTTCTTCTGCCCAACAGGAAGACCAAGGCTCAGGAAGTAGACAGTTTGTTTACATCTGCAAACACAGAAACAAATACGGCCCGTTTTTAGGGCCCTTTTTTAGTGCCAACAATTTTCTCAGAGAGAAAAAATATTCAATTTCTTTGTAATGCACATGCAAACTTGTTATTATTTGATTATTATTAATTGTTATTAGTTATTATTTAATTATTTTTATTATTATTCATTAGTAGTTGCAATTGTCTTCCCCAGTATTTATATGCGCTATTTATTTACATTGCAGGTATGATGGTATTTTTACAAGCGGGGTGGGGGGTTATGAGGCAATGAGCCTTTTTTCCGGGATGATTTCAGACCTTTTTCGCTGAAGTGTGTCTTCTCATTCTGCAACACCCGTGGCATGATCACATGCCTAATATGGTGAAATACAAACACCAAGGTGTGCCCAAGGAAAAACGTAGGCTTAAGAAGTGGTTGTTGAACATCGTTAGACCCGGATCATCGCAGGTAGGACGGGCAAGCCGTTTGCGCGCAGGGCAGGTCGGCAAGCCTTGCAATTTATCAGAATTTCTGTTGACGATTTTTATTATGTTTATAAATTCGATGGTATGTACTAACATTGTAAAATTTTACATTTATTTTATTTCATTTATTCTTATTATTTTTATTGGCGTTTATTGATTGGCGTTTATTGATTGGTTT
>JAQRGA010003588.1:0-13890 GCA_029237695.1 Conchocele bisecta | reverse complement strand
AAAAATCTGCAAATTACTTAAAGTGCAAATCCTGATGGGACGGCTCGTCACAAGCAAAATACCATAAGCCCATTTTTCTAGTCACAGCCACATATGACCTTGCTGTTGAATGGACGTAAAGCACCAATCAATCGGTCAATCCATTATCATATAGTAGACTGATCCAGGCATGAAAACGTGTTTTGACAACTGATCAGATGTAAAACCCCAATCAATCCATCAACCCATGACGCACATTGGGGCAGTCTGATCAGGATAGAAAAAATATGTTTTGAGCTAGCAAAACAGTTGTGTTATTTAAGAGACAATCATTTAACAAAGATGTCAACTTTATAATTATTGGTCGATTTCGGACAATATTCATATCAGAATGTTTGTTATTTTACATGGATTTTAAATATTGTATTTATTTCCAAGTCAGGGATAATATTGAACTTTTATTCAAAGAATTGCCAAAATTCTTTTATCGTTCACAGATATTAAAGATATTATACTTATGCAGATATATGAATTATTATCAACGCATTCTTGTCTTAAATATGGCATAATGAGGTATAAATCTTGAAATATAGATGAGTCGTATATGTAAAGTTATACACAGACATGTCGGATGCCAATACTCATGCGAAGTTGGTCGGTGTTTCAGTCTCGATGCTGATGAATGTGTGTGCTGGGCTCCATATTTGAGTGTCAGTGTATATATCTGTTAAACGAATGATGATGAATGAAATGGATGGACCCATGTGAATGTTGATGTATGCATGGCCAGACTACAAATACTTGACTTTATTTAATGTGTGCACGGGAAAACTGTCAGTGTCTGCGTAATATTGCTATACATTCTTCGATAAATATGTCCAAATTATTTCAAGACAAAATGGAGTGGACACATGCAGAAAGATATCCGTTACTGTGTAAAATGATTAAGAAAAATGTAATATGCATGATGAGCATCACGAAACGCTGGAGGTAAAATAGAGATGCATACCACACAGTAACAGGCAACACATCGTTATAGAATACAACACAGCCAATTATGATATAAAATAACACGTCACAATGACAAATACGTGTACAATTAACTGTACATGTATATAGTAATTATGTTTCACAATGTCTAACAAACAATAAAGTGTTTTTTATGCCCCCGCCACCGAATGGTGAGGGGGGCATATAGTGTTACCGGCGTCCGTACGTACGTACGAAACCTTAACGCTCGGGTAAATGGCTTATAATTTCTGTTTCCTTTCTCGGATCTGCTTCACATTTCACACACGCATTGTTCCAATGGTCCTCTACCGCCCTGTGACAAATCCACATTCGTCCCGCCCCCGCTAAGCCCAGGGTCAAGGTCACAGACTTGGTGCATTTGAAACCTTAACATTCAGTTAAATGGCTTATAATTTGTGTTTCCTTGCTCGGATCTGCTTCACATTTCACACACGCATTGCTCCAATGGTCCTCTACCGCCCTGTGACAAATCCAGATTCGTCCCGCCCCCGCTAAGCCCAGGGTCAAGGTCACAGACTTGGTGCGTTCAAAACCTTAACGCTCGGGTAAATGGCTTATAATCAAATATGCCTCGTTTTCTTTGGCTGCCAGCGGGGGCATTCGTGTGCCGACAGGCCACATTTCTAGTTATCATATGCACGCTGGATATCCGTGTGTATATTGCGACTATTTTGAACTCTGCAATCGTAAATAATTTTATTTATTTATTTTTCAATGACATATAATACAATTATATTGCTGTCTGGAATAACCAGGATAAAGCGGAAATGCCGCTAATATATAGTATATTTAGCTGTTAATATGTTTGTTTGGAAAATCCATACTTAGAATTACTTTGATAGGTGGAAATAAATGCAAATTGTGTCGGATTTAATCCCCATACATTGCATCTTTACAGTCTGCTCTAGTGCATTTTTAATAAAAACCTACGAATTAAACGTAAACAAATAAATCTGTATGTATCTGCAATACGTTTATATTTTATACATTTTCAATGCCACCATGAACACGATTCTCACACTGTGTATATCATGCATTTATCGTATTTGTATATTTGCAAACAAGTCTTGTGTTCACAAAATATTTCCCATTACATTTTGCAGAGGTAATTATTTCGTCCTTGGCAGAGAAATAACCATTCAATAAAGAGAGCATAGCTTTGTCAATGCCAGTATAGGATTCATGCCAATATAGGATTCATGTACATGTACTTGTATAGGCCACACAATAATTCTGTAATTGCTGTCTGCATATATCGGGGAAAAATACGGTATCCCAAATGCACCAGAGTATAATTGTCTGTTGAGCGTTATCTCTGTATTCAATCAGCTACACAACATATATTGCCCTTGTCAGCAATCTTAGGCAAAATGCAATCTAATATGTCACTGCGTCTGAACAATGAGTGAGATAAATCAATAAATTGATAATAGTCACTATAAATATATATCAAATGTATGTATGTTCCACGGATGACTGTGTGAATTATTATAATAAATACAGAGATAAGAAACGATCACAACAATTACAAAATGGCACATGGCCTATACAATCAAATAACTTGTCTAAACCATAGTGTTACATGAACACTAGATGGTGGATTTAACCTCAATGTATGTTCATTTAACAATATCCATCAATTGGATGTGTATATATATAGATAAATGTGAGGTCGCATTTAAAAGCCCATATTTAAAAGAAGACGGGGTGGGGGGGGGGGGGGGGTGGTTGGGGGGGGGGGGGGGGGTGGATTGTTATGAACTGGAATTTGGTCCGCCCCATACAGTACTTAGCGTGCGGTGTAGGTCATGATGAGACTGCGCGGATATGTAGGCTGAACTGGGTCTTCACAGGTCGCAAAACAGTTGTGTTATTTAAGAGACAATCATTTAACAAAAATGTCAACTTTATAATTATTGGTCGATTTCGGTCAATATTCATATCAGAATGTTTGTTATTATTTTACATGGATTCTAAATATTGTATTTATTTCCAAGTCAGGAATAATATTGAACTTTTTATTCAAAGAATTGCGAAAATTCTTTTATTTTTCACAGAGGGGGGGCGTCCGCCCCCCCCCCCCAATAATTTTTGTTTGGGGGGGGGGGGGCTAGGGGGTGGCTGTAAATTTTGGATTTTTTATTCTCATGTATTTGTGTAATCATGAGTACTGGGAACTTTTCTGAGAACTTTGCTGAGAATGCAGGAAATGGCGTTTCACACCACTTGAATTTCAAAAATGTCCGGGGGGGGGGGCATGCACCCGGACCCCCCTAGCGCTATCGGGCCCTCAACATTGGCCGCCGCCTATATTGGCCGCCGCCTATGCCCTAAACCAACATCATAGGGTCATTATGTAAATGAGATAATACATTCTGATATCACGTGGTGCACAATAAACAATTTCATTGGTTAATGTAGTGAAATATATTCCGAGAGTTGCAAAATATAATGTAAAAGTAATAAACGGACATACAGCCGCCATTTGGCGCGCTGGCAGTGGGTTTGGAGATACATCTTCAACATGTTACATTTGTACTTGGTAATTTATTGACATGACAACAAACACGAAACATACAAAATAAAACTGTTAAACGTGGTTATTTGTTAAATTCATTATTTGGAAAGAATGAGAGAATTCCCCGTATAAATAAACAACGAAGAACACTTACCGTATGCAATCCAAATAAACAAATGAGTACGAAACTTCAACCTCGTAATAAATGTCCTACTTCTAACAAGAATGTAGATCATTATCAGGCTACAGGAGTGTGCTATTTTATCAGGAGCTACACTGGTCACAAATCCCATGAACCCCATTTCTCCAGTCACAGCCACATTTGATGCAGGGACCATTCATTATTGCCTGTACATAGCTATGGAACCATTGTCCTCCCATGTTCTGCTTGTGCTTTATTTCTACCATATTCAATGGTTATTGTGTGAGGCTTCAATGGCTTCTGTATCCTTTGAAGGCTTCCTTTAACCCTTTCAACACCACAGGCCTGTATAGTCGCATTGGCAAACAGTGTGGATCCAGATGAGCCGGCTCGTGACGAGCCGTCTCATCAGGATCTGCACTTTTTGCAAGTAATTTTCATATTTTTAAGACAAAAAAACACCCCTTTTTCATAAATGGACTAGTCTGAAAATCAGTTTGTGACAATAATTGGATTGGTACGGAAATTAACATATAAAAATCCATTCTAGTTACTTAGGAGTGAAAGGGTTAATATTTCAGTACATCAAATGCACAAATGCCTCACATCCATGAGGCCCTTAACCCTTAGACCGCTATCTTAATTTTGTTGTTGTCTGCTGTTTATTTTCCATTTTCCAATTTTATCATCAAAAACATGGTTTGACAGCACTTTAGAATCATTTCCATTGGAAATGATTCTGGAGTGCTGAATCATTTCCATTGGAAATGATTCTGAATTGCAGTCAAACCATGTTTTTATTGAGAAATTAGGCAAGATATAAAAGCAACAGCAGACAACAATTGTTGTGAGTGGCAGAAGACAAGACTTCAGAGGTGCATGGATATCGATCAGGGTAAGCCACCTATTGAAACTGGGGTTTCTTGCACCAAGTTCAAGGTCACCTGCACTATAAATAGATTTATTTTTCTCACTTTGTGCATTTCCGCTTGAAAACCACCATGGGGGTTTTGTCCCGGTATGCATTTTTTCACCGTGGGAGTTTTGTCCTACTTTCGTGGTTTTGAGATCTATAGACAGAGCATTTTCTTTTCAGAAATTTAAAAACCGTTATTCAAGTGTGGTATCGAGTATATATGTTCCAGCGGCTGAGAAAACGGACTTGATACCGTTTACATTTGTTGATCCTGATTGCACAGTCAGTTCTCATGGATGGGTTGTGGCCTAGACGTTAGGACACAGTGTCACTGGACTTGAATGTTACATTAGTGACTAAATACCGAGCAGCGTGGCCCCTGATCAGACTGCGCGGATGCGAAGTATGATCAGGAGCTAGGCTGGTCGCAAACATCATAAGGTACATTTTGTCAGCCAGGGGTCAATATGTAAACTACTAACTTAATATGCATATGTGGCTATGCCTGGAGAAATGGGGCTTATGGGTTTTGCGACCAGTGTAGATTCAGATCAACATGTGCATCCGCACAGTCTGATCAGGATCTGCACTGTTCGCCATGCCATCAATGAAACAGGTACATTTTCTTAGCCAGGGGTCAATATGTAAAATACTATAAATGACAGACGATAATAACTTGCTGGAGGTCAATCGACGAGTCCAAATATGGGTAGACCAGGTGTGTTCTCATATCATAGCCTCATTTTCATGTATAATAACTACATGATAAAGTGCATGTGCATGCATGTCAATATAATCATGATAATAGTGTATCTTGGTGTGCTAAATAGACATGTAGTGTGGCTCAGTGGTATCAAAGCGGGAGAATATCCATACCATACGGTTTCAGAACTTGTGTTCATTTTATCTGGTCGAGAGTTCGAACCTCAAAAAACGCGTTACTTTTGTCGATATCATTCTGTTCTTTTTATGAATGATTGCTGGAGAAGAGAATAAGTGAAACAGCGAGGGTTATCAATATTGCTGTATGACCTCAATGTGACATGATCGGCGAGAACATACTCCAGATTCTTCATGTACACACATGTGGGTGGTAGGTGGGAGCATGCGATGGGTAATTTAACGATCGGGGTTCATCTTACTTGAATCCCGACTGGAGACCTGGTTTGGCCCTCACATACGTCTTTGGCATTTTGTATGTGACAGTTGAATCTGGTTATACCCCTTATAAGAGTAATCCTACCGTTATTACTTTTAAATAGGGGAAGGGGCCAAGTGACTTTGGTGCGGTATGGGCCTGGCACCAGGTCCGGTTATTCTAATTTCAGGGCTGAAATATGTTGTATCTCGATGTAAATATTCCGTTCTGATTTTGGGATTTTCCTCCAATGCAGCAGGTTAAAACGGGATCGAACCTGTTTGCCCGGCCTTACATGACCTTAGCTGTTGATAGGCCGTTTAAACACCAATAAACAAACAAACATGTGAAATTTGCATTTAGTTATTAGTTTTCTTCAAAGTGAGACTAACGTTCTACATGTAATCTATCTCGTGCTTAGTTATTAATGTAATTTGTAAGAGCAACACATATACAAAAGGAATATATAATATATAAACAAATCAAAATATATGTATACATGTATGAAAAACTAAGATTCGAACTCACTACTTACGGCATTGATATCCGTCACTCTAACCCCTCGACTACATAAGACTTGATGACAAATCTCAAAATCAAGCACCTGTCTCACCTATTCTGTGTTTTGTTTATGACCGGTTTGTTTGTAAACAAGTAGCAAGTTATCGTCTGCGGACTATAACTTAATATGCACATCAGTTTGAAGACATCTCTGAACACAGGACCATCAGTTTATATAATTCACAGATAATATGGTAGAAAGTTTTGCTGAATAAGGTTAGTAAAAACTACTACGGCTTATATGATGGTTTAAACTATGGTTTTGAATGAATGGATCTGAAAGGTAGATAGTATAAGCCTGAACAAGACACAGCTCTGAGTGAGTGTTAACCCATTGAAGTCTTTTTTTTCTTTATTTCTCCATAAAAGTATATGTTGTTACCACTCATTTGAACCGTCTCGTAGGGAAATAGAGAAAATAGCAAAAACAAATCTGCCAATGTTCATACTACAGTACTGTAATTGTATGCAGCCTATAATGAGTTAATGTAGCTCTGAGAGCCAGGAGGCATATACAGTTTGCAGTTTGTGTAAGGGTATTTAAGGGTGGGAATTGGCACGATGACCTTCCATACCCGGACATATAAGTCCAAAAAGGCCGAATTTTGAAGTGTTTTATGTGATATACAAATGTACATGTATGTGAATGCAGGGCGGACAGATATGTATAAATGTGTGCCAAAATACGGTCCTGTAATTGCGCGCAGTGTCCCGGTGCACGGGAGGCGGGAAGAAGAGCTAGAGGGAGTAACTGGGTAGAACCTGGCACCAGTGATGCAGAGCAAAACGGGTCCCAGGTAGAACCAATCCACCCCTGTCCACAGGTTGAAGTAACGGACCGAGGTCTATAAATACATTAAATATACATAAAAGCATCAATATAAAATGAGAAAAAAAAAATAAGCTAAACAATTGTTTTTACTCCCTGTATATAGATACATATATGTCTATATATAGGGAGTAAAAACAATTTGTTTAGCTTATATATTTTTTTTCATTTTATATTGATGCTTTTAGGCATATTTAATGTATTTACCGTAAAGATTCTAATAGACGCCCGGGCGTCCATTAGAATCACCACTGGCTCCGAAGTCCAGGGTGGGCGTTTAATAGAGGCAATTAGCGTTATTCAGCGGGAAAATGATAACAAAATATACGATGTTCTGCTATCTGAACAAAAACATAACTAAGGGACGTTACTCTCAAACACCAGACTTGATTGTACTGTCTGTCAGTTTATAAACATTTGGGCCAACACGTTTCGACCCACTCTGGTCATTATGGTACAGTCGGTATAAATGTTAAATTTAATGGTAATGTATATCAAGACAGCGTCAATCATTAATGCTGATCAGATTTACACCCACGGACGTTTCGTCAGCGTCAGCATTTCGGATCTGTCGGGTTTGAGATGCTTTGAAAATGGCGTCTCCGTAACCGTGTAAATTCTGATCTCCCTGTGTCCGTGCAAATAGCTACTGCTGATGGGGAATTTACTGTGACACCGGAAACAGTCGAATTTCGCTTCCGCTTTTGAAAGTGAAAGTAGCAAATATGTTTTTCCCCGATTTTAAAGGAAGTTGCTTTCGAAATAATGGAAATAAAAAAAATCTAATTGGACAATTAGCTCCGATTTTGTTTCAAGTCGGTACTGGGCATTTATTAAAGGCACTAATTTCGTGAAAATCGGCCAAAAAATGTGTCATTTTCAACGTAAAAGGTGGGGGGGGGGCGTCTATTAGAGTATGGGCGTCTATTAGAATCTTTACGGTATGTATACCTCGATATCGATCGGTCCGTTACTTCAACCTGCGGTCCAACCCCTGCTAATCCTAAGGTCAAGGTGACATACTTGGACTCTTTACAAAACTTAACATCGGAGAAAATTCTTAATATTTTATGCATGCATTCCTTAAGGCTCTACTATCATGCTGTGACAAATCCCCGCTGATCTCGAGGTCAAGGTCACATACTTAGTCTCTTTATAAAACTTAACATCAGAAAAATCGGTTATAACTTCTAGTCTACATGTATTTCCTTTCTCGGATCTGCTGCACATTTCACACACGCATTGCTCCACTGGACCTCTACCACCATGTGTCAAATTCACGTTCATGCCACCCCCGCTAAGCCCAGAGTCGAGGCCACAAGCGCACACACTTGGATTTCTTTTTTACATATTTAGGGGAACCTACATGTAAGCCTCGCTTACTGACCTAGTTTTTGTCGAGCCCGCTTGCGGAAAGTGAGACATAGTGATGACAATGACGTCCAGGTGTCCGTGCATCCGTCCATGCGTGCGTGCGTGCGTCCATCCGTCCGTCCGAAATATGCGTTAAAGTTTTTAAAAATACCATCAAATGCTTCGGCGGGCTCGACATGCGGGCCGCAGCCATCTGTTTTTTTTGTCGTCGTCCGCTTCGTCGTCGTCGTCCGCGTCGTCGCCGCTTTTTTTGTAAGGCAAATACGTTAACGTTATTGTATTTTCACTTTTCACAATATCTCTTTAACCCCTTGCCAGACTTTGATTGCAAATGCGTTAAAGTTATTGTTTTTTCACAATATCTCTTTAACCCCTTGCCAACTTTGATAATATGTACATCAATGTTTTGTCACAAATATTGCTCATTAACCCACACATTCCAAAGTCCTGAAGTAGGTACTTTATTTACTTGTATGTTCAACCTGTACAGAAATGAGTAAAGTTAATGTTTTTTCACAAGTCTCTTAACCCTTGCCAACTTTGATAATATTTCACATCATTTTGTCTAGATGATTGCTTCATTACTCACACCCCCACATCCAAAGTCTGAAGGTCAAGGTCATTTATTTACTTGTAATGTTCACCGGTTTTGTAACAGAAATGAGTTAAAGTTAATGTTTTTTCACAATGTCTCATTAAACCCTTGCCAGACTTTGATAATATTTCACATCAATGTTTGTCTAGGGATGATGCTTCTTTACGCACACCCCCACATCCAAATTCTCAACGTCAAGGTCATTTATTTACTTGTAATGTTCACCGGTTTTGTAACAGAAATGTGTTGAAGTTATTGTTTTTTCACAATATCTCTTTAACCCCTTGCCACACTTTGATAATATTTCACATCAATGTTTGTCTAGGGATGATGCTTCATTACACATACCCCCACATCCAAATTATCAAGGTCAAGGTCATTTATTTACTTGTACTGTTCACGGTCAAATGCCTCGGCAGGCGCGATACCGCTTCCGTGGCTGAATTCTTGTTATTATCAAACAAATAACTAGCGTTAGTAACGCTAGTTTTGCTAAATATAGAATTCATATTTCCCTCTGATGTGCTCACACATAGCAGGGCCGTAGCCACGTTGAGGCAAACCGAGGCAGTTGCCTCGATAGAAATTTTGCTGATTTTTTAGCCAGGTTTTTTTTTAGCTCACCTGAGCGAAGCTCGTGAGCTATTGTTACCGCAATGTGTCCGTCGTCCGTCGTCGTCCATGAACATTTTCAAACGTCTTCTCCTCGGTAACCATTGGGTCTATAGTCACCAAACTTCATGGTCATGGTCCTTAGTTAGGGGGATTACAAAATTGTTAAAATGACGTCATTACGTAATCCAAGATGGCCGCCATCTAAAAATAGCACAAATTCTTAAAAAATCTTCTTCTCAAGAACCGCCAACTGGATTTCGACAAAACTTGGTAGGAATGATCGATGTACATTGCTCTTTCAAAGTTGGTAAAATGGTGACCCTGGGGTCAAAAATGGGCGTGGCCCGTGGGGTCAAATTGGGGTCAAATTATATTTTTGACTGAATATGGTAATTTCACATATCAAATTGAAGGTATCAATGAGGCGATCACTCTGGTGTATTTTTTGTCGAAATCGGATTGTTATGTCATCCAAGATGGCCGCCGAAAGGTCAAAAGGTCGTTCTTTTATTAGAGATTTAAAAATTCTTCTTCACATGAACCGCTTGGCCCATGGTAGCCAAACTTAAAAGTTATGGTCCATGGGTGAAGCCTTTTCAGATTTGTTAAAATGGAGGTCATCGCTAATCCAAGATGGCCGCCGTCTAAAAATAGAATAAATTCTTAAAAAATCTTCTTCTCATGAATCGCTTGCCGAATTTCGACGAAACTTTGTAGGAATGATCGATGTACTTGCTCTTTCAAAGTTGTTAAAATGGTGACCCCGGGGTCAAAAATGGGCGTGGCCTGTGGGGTCAAATTGGGGTCAAATTTTATTTTTGACCGAATATGGTCATGTCATATATCAAATTGAAGGTATCAATGAACCGATCACTCTGGTGCATTTTCTGTCGAAATCGGATTGTTATGTCATCCAAGATGGCCGCCGAAAGGTCAAAAGGTCGTTCTTTTATTAGAGATTTCAAAATTCTTCTTCACATGAACCGCTTGGCCCATGGTAGCCATACTTAAAAGTTATGGTCCATGTGTGAAGCCTTTTCAGATTTGTTAAAATGGAGGTCATCGCTAATCCAAGATGGCCGCCGTCTAAAAATAGCATAAATTCTTAAAAAATCTTCTTCTCATGAACCGCTCGCCGGATTTCGACGAAACTTGGTAGGAATGATCGATGTACAATGCTCTTTCAAAGTTGTTAAAATGGTGACCCCGGGGTGAAAAATGGGCGTGGCCCGTGGGGTCAAATTTTATTTTTGAACGCATATGGTCATGTTATATATCAAATCGAAGGTATCAATGAGGCGATCACTCTGGTACATTTTTTGTCGAAATCGGATTGTTATGTCATCCAAGATGGCCGCCGAAATGTCAAAAGGTCGTTCTTTTATTAGAGATTTCAAAATTCTTCTTCACATGAACCGCTTGGCCCATGGTAGCCAAACTTAAAAGTTATGGTCCATGGGTGAAGCCTTTTCAGATTTATTAAAATGGAGGTCATCACTAATCCAAGATGGCCGCCGTCTAAAAATAGCATAAATTCTTAAAAAATCTTCTTCTCATGAACCGCTAGCCGGATTTCGACGAAACTTGGTAGGAATGATCGATGTACATTGCTTTTTGAAAGTTGTTAAAATGGTGACCCCGGGGTCAAAAATGGGCGTGGCCCGTGGGGTCAAATTGGGGTCAAATTTTATTTTTGACTGAATATGGTCATGTCATATATCAAATTGAAGGTATCAATGTGGCGATCACTCTGGTGTAATATTTGTCGGAATCGGATGATCATGTCATCCATGATGGCCACCAAAAGGTCCATTTATTCAAGATGTTTAACGTCTTTTTCTCAGGAACCACATGGCCGATGCTGGATGAAGCATTTTCAGATTTTGTAAAATGAGTCATCGCTTAATCCAAGATGACCGCCATCTAAAAATAGCACAATTTTTTAAAACACATGAACTCAATGTCCACAATCAATGTTAAGTTTTCGTGTTTTAAGTCCATTTCTTTGGTACTGTACCACATAGGACCAACAAACTTTCACAGCTTCATAACCAAGGGGTGTCCACCACATATCACTATCCAACATGTTACCTTTTTTTTAACTGGACCCATTTTTTCAGCGCAGACGACTTAGCCATTTTCAATGTTAACTTTTTATGCCACCGGGTTTCGAAGAAATGGGTGGCATATAGTGTTTGGACCGTCCGTCCGTCCGTCCGTCTGTCCGGGCACACATTAGGGTACTTATGGGGTACGGGGCGTGTGTCTAAACAATGGGTTAGGGTTAGAACACAATGGAACTTAATCCGTACCCCGTAAGCCTATTGTGTCTTACGGGGTATTTCCTTTGATCTTTTATATAGCAAGTACCCCCTAAGGTCCGAAATGTAAGTTCGTCCGTCTGTCCGTCCATCACACTTTTCGGTTAACCACTTTGTCACAGTTTCTCAAATATGCTGCAGGTGGCAACCGCGTTCGACAGACGCATTTCTTGTTGCGTTTACAATGTTAAGTTTTTGTGTTTAAGTCCATTTCTTTAGTACTGTACCACCTAGGACCACCAAACTTTCACAGCTTCATAACCAAGGGGTGCCCACCACATACAACTATCCAACATGTGACCATTTTTTTTACCTTGACCTATTATTTCTACGTAATTGACTTAGCCATTTTCAACGTTAACTTTTTAGCGTACATGTATGTCTGGTTGAAGTTTTTTGGTTAAAGTTTTTTGTTATACTTTATCTCTGCAACTGCTTCACCCATTACCTTGAAACTTCACATGGGTGTTTATCATCATCCATATTTTCATTCTACCCCCCAACCGTGCGGCCCCTGTGCCCAATGTCAAGGTCAAATTACTTTTAATTTTTTTGTTAAAGTTTTTTGTGTACTATATCTCTGCAACTGCTTCACCCGTTACCTTGATACTTCACATGGGTGTTTATCATCATTGTCGCGCCCGCTTGCGGAAAGCGCGATATAGTCGGCATTTTGGCATACGTCCGTCCGTACGTCCGTGTGTCCGGTTAACGTTTTTTGGTTAAAGTTTTTCCATCTACTATATCTCTTTTTTTAGTGTCCATGCCTCGCCCTAAGGCATGACATGCAGGCCACGACCATCTAGTCTACAAAAAGTGGGTATAATTATGTTATCCAAGTGTCTATGCTTGGAAAAAACCTGGCCTTCGTGGCTTTGCCTCGTTTCTTGTTTTTTACATGCGGGTCACGCTACACGCTCCCACTGGATACATGTTTCATAAGATTTGCTTCGGTAGATTTTTACATCTGGCTATGGCCCTGCTTAGTAGCCATGTGCCTTGCTTTGACTATACACTATGTCACCAACTACGTCACCGATAACATTCGGCTTTCACATTTTTAAATTCTGATATTTCTTATGACCATTTGCGTACACCGTGTGTTAAGGTATTACAGTGTTAATATGGTGATTATATAGATGTATGCCATGCTGACCATATCTTGTAATAAGGCTTTTGAAGCATTTCAAACAAGTTTATATTTTTGTCTTATCTGCAGCGAAGCGGTAGTCAGTGGTAACATGAGGAATTGCGTCACTGCTCGCGGATTTTTCGATAGATCGGAAAAAGAATTGCTTCACTACTAGTGGGGTTTTCCAGATACTGCCAAGTTAAACTGAGCATGAAATTTCCTCAACTTAATATACAAATGAGATAATTAACCGACAAACACATGTTTATGACCAAGAACAAGTTGCGACTGTATTCGTACAATATCCAGTGATATATCTCGAGTGTTTTTGTGAAATGCTTATTTGGAGGTACCTTCTATGACACAGCCACTTTAAACACTAGCAGTATATGCAAACAGTGTAGATCCAGATGTCGAGCCGGCTCGTAATGAGCCGTCTCATCAGGATCTGCACTTTTTGCAAGTAATTTTCATATTTTTTACGGAAATCAAAAACCACCCAATTTTATAAATGGACTTGTCGGAAAATAATTTTTTGATGAATGGATTGGTCGGAAAATTAACAAGAAGAAATAAAATAACACAAATATATATATTATGAATTTTCGTCTGCTATTTTTGAACTACCTGTATTTATAGCACATGTTTCCTTGCTTGCAAAGAGTTAAGGAATTAATCATTCAGAATGATATTGGCTAAATATAAGGTACTTCAAGAAACTTGATGCCCTTAGTTTAT
>JAQRGA010000358.1:0-16628 GCA_029237695.1 Conchocele bisecta | reverse complement strand
ACCTGTTAATTATTACACGCGACGCGCAAAATAAAAGTATTTACCATGCCATGGGTTGTAGTCATGGCACACGAATTATTTACAAATTCAAATATTTAATAGTATACGGTTAAAATAATTTATATAATTAGTATTTATTAGAAATTTTAAAGGTACATAAGGGTATATATAGTATATTGGTTAATATAGTAAATATATGTAAAAAATTTATATATTATATAAATATATATGTTGAAATATTTAATAATTTACATATGGTATAATATGTAAATATGTATATATACTATATATTGTAAATATAGTATATATAGTATATGTTGAAATATTTATAGTATATTGTTCATATAGTAATGGGTTAAATATTTATATTTATGTTAAATATTTATATATATGGTCAAGTATATATAGTATAAGGACCAAATATTATAGTATACGTTGTTACTCATTGCTACCATTTAAACGGTCAACCAGACAAACATGTTTTCAGCAAGTGTACGGATTAGTTCAGCCAGTCATCAGTCAGTCATCAGAATCCAGTCAGTCAGTCAGTCATCCAAGTCAGTCAGTCAGTCAGTCACATGAGTCGATGTTTTAGAGAATTTGTCAAATATTTGTAAAAATTAAATAAAACAAAATAAAAATATATATAGATATTTGAATTATTATTATATATTGTTCAGATAGTATATGTTGAAATATTTATACTTTATGTTAAAATATTTATAGTATTGGTCAATTATTTATAGTATTGGTCAAATTTTATAGTATCGTGTTACTCATTGTTACAGTTAACGGTCAGCCAGGATGTAACATGTCTGCAAGTGTTACGGATTAGTCAGTCAGTCAGTCAGTCTAGTCAGTCAGTCAGTCAGTCAGTCTGTGTCAGTCAGGTCAGGTCAGCAGGTCAGTCACATGAGTCGATGTTTAGAGATTTGTCAAATATTGTAAAATTTTAAATAAAAATATATTAAAATAAAAATATGAAATAGGAAAGAAGACAAAGAAATAGAAAAGAAGACAACAAATAGAAGAAGGACAACAAAAGAAGGAAGGAAGGAAGGAAGGAAGGAATGAAGGAGGAAGATATCCCAATGCTAAATTTTATCGTCGAGCTAAGACTCAAAACGGATCGAAAAAATAGGGCAATGGAAAAAACCTGGATAACTCTCAGCCAATCAAAAGCGTGTCATTTGTAAAATGGTTATTTTTAGATTTTCTTATTTCGGGCCAGATTCTCGAGTTTAACTTCATTCTGAAAGTTTTCATCGTCGAAGATTACACAGAAATGGCTAGTACAGCAGACGCACGTAAATCTACGTAGGCCAAAGGCCCCAGGAAACAGTGGCCACCAAGGCAGCTCGCAATGAGGCGACCAGCTACAAGGGAGGGGTGAAGAAACCTCACAGACTACAGGCCCGGAAAAACAGTTTGCTCTTCGTGAAATCAGACGTTCGTTACCAGAAGAGCACCGATCTTCTCATCCGCAAGCTGCCAATTCCAGCGCCTGGTTCAGTGAAAATTCGACCCAGGACTTCTCAAGTCTGACCTGCGCTTTTCCAGAGCTCAGCCGTTCATGGCTTTGCAGGAAGGCTAAGCGAGGCATTACTTGGTCGGGACTTTTCGAAGGACACCACCAACCTGTGCGCCATCCAGTCCAAGCGTGTAGGTCCGATACTGCCAAAAGGATATCCAGCTTGCTCGCCGTATTTTTTCCCCCCCCCCCCCCCCCCCCCCCCCCCCCCCCCCCCCCCCCCCCCCCCCCCCCCTTCCTTTCCCCCCCCCCCCCCCCCCCCCCCCCCCCCCCCCCCCCCCCCCCCCCCCCCCCCCCCCCCCCCCCCCCCCCCCCCCCCCCACCCCCCCCCCCCCCCCCCCCCCCCCCCCCCCCCCCCCCCCCCCCCCCCCCCCCCCCCCCCCCCCCCCCCCCCCCCCCCCCCCCCCCCCCCCCCCCCCCCCCCCCCCCCCCCCCCCCCCCCCCCCCCCCCCCCCCCCCCCCCCCCCCCCCCCCCCCCCCCCCCCCCCCCCCCCCCCCCCCCCCCCCCCCCCCCCTTGGCGAATACGTTGCTTAACGAAAGTGTCTTCTTCTTTCATCACAAAAAAAACGGCCCTTTTTAGGGCCACACAATTACAAACAAGTAAAGGATCCCTTTACCATAAGTATACTTTATGTTTTTATGTTTCCCATTTATCAGATTTATAGAATAATACATGCATATTGCATAATTCGTACACAAAAATGACTGGGGAAATTATTTCGTAGGCAGCATTTGAATAGGACATTTTGTATACACCATTTATTACAAGTTACTTACAATCATGTACAGGTACATGTTAATTGTATTGTATTGTACATGTTTATTGCATTGTGTGTAACATTCTAGTGCTACATATTTACATTTCAACAATTACTGTTAATAAAATAGTCTTTGTATTGGCATGATCGCACTAGGGCAGGTCTCCCAACCTCCCCTCCCCTCTCCCCAGGGCTTGCATGCTAGTAGTATTGTGTATTGTATTACAACTGGCTGGCGAACAACAACAAATGGTCATTAAGCCCCGTTTATGCCCTATTCACAATTTCATTTAGGTTACGGCAAGATTCATTTTTATCCACTTCAAACATCCTCAATCATTGTGCTGTTCTTGACCATGGTGTTCACAGTTTATCAGGGTATTCCACTGTAATATGATTAGGTGTGCTGTGCATGGATTCATGACTTGTGTAATTCTTTTAAAATTAATTAAATTAATTCAAATTAACAAATTACAACACAATGAAACTCACCATACGTTAATATTACAATTACTTGAACATGTTCGCGTGTTGCTTCGTGACCGGCTTTATATGCCAACTTTATTCCCAATTGTTTTCCCGTTATGTCGGAATACGGATAGTTACTCTTTCTAGGTTCATCTGGAGAGGGGGGTGTTTATACTTAATCATGGTACCGATGTGATTTTGTGCATGCTTACTCTCAGGCACGTCGGATGTACGCCGTTATAAATAGCTGTCATTTTGGGTGGCAAGATGATTTCCAGTTGAAAACATTTCACTGTAAACAGAAAATCAAAATGTGTGGGACGTGGCAATGGGAGGAAAAGGACTCGGAAGGGTAGGGGGGGCCCCCCGCTAAACGGCACAGGAAAGTGTTGGTTTGGTGATAAAATCCATCCAGGGTATCACAAAAAACCAGTATATCCGCCGTTTTTGGTCGCCGAGGTGGAGTGTTGAAGCGAATCTCTGGCCCTGATTCTACGGAAGAGACCGTGGTGTCCTCAAGGTTTTCCTCGAGAATGTCATCCGTGATTGCTGTCACTTACACCGAGAACGCCAAGGGAAGGAGACTTGTAACCGACCGATGGACGTGGTCTTATGCTTGTGAAGGACAAGGCAGAAACCCTTTAATCTCTACGGATTCGGCGGTTAAACGTTTATTTAATAAGCGTTCACACTGCTTTCAAACGGCCCTTTTTATTGGGCCAATATATTTTAATTTTCAAGAAAGAAACTTTATACCCTGTTCTTATAACTTTCAAATAAATGGTCCGATTTTAATATCTATGTTTCAATTGCTTCAATTAGTTTATCTGGCGTCACCATTATATTCTAACAGAGAAAAGTATAACAGCTTGGTGCAACATGGAAATTTATTTACGCAATATATGACAACAAATTGTGTAACAAACATGCATGAAGTGTCTATCAAAAATAACTGGCAAAGCTTTTTGGCGTTTTCGGCCACCGAATTGCCGTATGCTACGAGCAAACGTGATTGGTCATTTGTGAATTCGCGATTTTGCGATTTGATAAGTAGGTCAATCCTATTACTAGTCAATGTGTAGAAAATATGCATGAAATCTTATGCCGATTACGACTGCAAACATGTTCAAGTCGCTACTGCTGTTAGGAACTTAATGAAACATAGGGTTATAAACATGAACATGTAGTACAGACATGCTAACTATTTGTCTAACGTTACAAGAAAACAGTAGATATCCTTTCAATAAATAAAGTAATAGAAATTATGCATGAAATTCCAATGGGAAATAACAAACAAATGTTTCGAGTTTTCGGCCACGAAATGCCGTATGCTACGGGCGACTGTGATTGGTTCGTTTTAGAAATGCGAAATTGCGATTTGCTAAGTAGGTCAATATCCTATTCGCCCTCATATAAAATAGAAAAATTGGCGCTCCGACATTCATTATTTTGCAGTCTACCATTTGATCAGCTAAAACATGCCAGCGAAAGTTAGGCAAGCAAAGGCTCTAAGAAGGCGGCAGCAAGGCCAACAGGCCCAGACGAGGCTACGGACAAGATGCGCAGGATGGAAGAGGAAGGGAAATCGTACAGCATTTACATCTACAAGGTGTTGAAGCAGGGTTCACCCAGAACCCAACGGCGTTTCCAGCAATGGCCCATGGTCCATCATGAACAGCTTTGGGTGAACGACATCTTTCGAGAGAATCGGCTTGCCGAGGCATCGGAGACTCGCACACTACAACAAGCGATTTCCACGAATCACAAGTTCGGGTCGGAAAAATCCTGGACCGCTTGTGGCGTCTCCCTTCTCCCGGTGAGCTGGCCAAGCACCGCCGTCAGCGAGGGGCACAAAGGCCGTCCACCAAAGTACACCAGCAGCAAGTAAACTGATTCAATGATTTACTTCTGTAAAAAAAAACCAAAAAAAAAAACGGCCCTTTTTTCAGGGCCACACCAATATTTCCTGAAAAGAAAATCTTTTCGATTTCTCCCAATTATCCGTATATTATTACGTCCCGAATAGCGCACCATGCAAGTCAATTGTTAACGTTATCTGCTGTTTAATAATTACATTATTCTAAACACGCTACGGTGTTATGTAGACATTGTGCAGTAATGAAGGTGCGAAAAATTATTGCATACAGCGTAATACTTTAGCAACATTTTAGTGGTGAATTTAGCCCCTTCTCTACCGGAGTAAAGTAAATCTGATATGTCTTATTAATGTTAATGTATACTGAATTCAACTGAAAGAATGCCAATTTTTCTATTTCATTTTGTATTAAATTGGAGTGTTCGAAAATAGATTGCAATTATAGCCATAAAATAAGTTGCTGTGAATGTTGGTTAAAACCGACTCGATTTGCTATTTTTCTGTCCAGGCTTTGTTCACAAAAATCTCGTTTGCAACGGCGATATCTGATTTGGTCGAAATTTCCTGAAAATTGGCGTGAAACTTACCGAAAGTAGGTCAATCCGGTTTTGTCCGGGGTATATAAGTTTAGCTCAACCGTTCAAGATCATTCGTATCGTGCGTTACAGGCCGCAAAACAACCAGTAAACATGTCAGGCCGTGGAAAAGGAGGAAAAGTGAATGGGAAAAGGTGCAAAGAGCCGATTCATGCAGGGGGCGGACTTCCAGTTCCCCGATCGGACGTCATCCACCGTCTATTGGGAAAGGAAAGGCAACTACGCCCGAGCGAGTTTGGAGCCGGAAGGCGAAGCAGAGTGTACCTGGCAGCTGTCATTGGGAAATACTTGGCAGCAGAAGTCTCGGAGTTTGGCAGGCAATGCCGCGAGAGACAACAAGGCAAGACGGAGGATTTTCATCCCCGTCAGGTTGCAGTGGCTGGTATCCGCAACGACGAGGGAGCTGAAACCAGCTTTCTGTCCGGTTGTCCACCACATCGCACAGGGTTGGTGTCCTGCCGAACATCCAGGCTTGTTTTTCTTCTGCCCAAGAAGACCAAAGGCAACAGAAGTAGACAATTTGTTTATACTCTGCGCACAGAAAAAATCAAACGGCCCTTTTTAGGGACCACACTCATTTTCTCGAGAGGGAAAAATTATTCAATTATCTGTATTGGCACATGCAATACATTGTTGTTATTATTTATTCTATTTTATTTATTATTGTTATTATTATTATTTTTTTAATATCATTAGGTTATTGCAATTGGGTCTTCCCTGTATTAATATGCGCTTATTTATTTTACCATGCAGGTATGAGGTATTTTAAAGGGGGATTGGGGGTTATGTGGCATGAGCCTTTTTTCCGGATGATTTCAGACCTTTTATTCGCATCTGAATGTGTCCTCTCATTCTGGCACAGCGTGGCATTGATCAACTGCAATTATGGTGATTACAACACCCAATGTGCCAAGGAAAAAAAGAAAACGAGGCTTAAGAAAATGAGTGGTGGAAACATTCGTAGACCCGGATCAGCAGGTAGGCGGCAAGCCGTTTGGCGCAAGGCAGGCGGCAAGCCTGCAAATTTATCAGAATTCTGTGCGATTTATTATTGTTTATAAAATTAGATGTAATGTTACTACTTAGTAAATTTTTATTTCATTTCATTTCATTTCCTTTATTTTTATATTTATGGTCGTTTATTGATTGCGGTTTAGTTAGATTGGAGTTTATTTATTGTGTTTTATTTATTGTTCATTTGTGGTTCAGAACTGCGTGTTCATTAGTGTTCAGGAAACAGATGGTGTTCAATTGTGTTCATTGTGTTCAGAAACAGACGTGTTCAATGAGTGTTAAGAGTGATCAGAGTGTTCTGAGTGTTTCAGATGTCAATCGGTGTGTTTAAATGAATTGTGGGGGAGCAGAGTCAGTCCCTGATCAGACTGAGCGAATAGATGCGCAGGTGGCACATTTGTTTCTAACATTGGTTTGTCGCCATAGTCCGTGGTTTGTCAGGCCAGGGCATCATGCCAATTGATATTGCATGCTTTTCTTAGTTTGTAAGAAAATTCATTTTTCTTTCTTATTATCCACTATTTTTATTTTATATGTGACCATCTCGTATTTTCAGTGACACATGGACTGAACGAAAGAAATATAGAGCAATAATCAATTGTTGCCAAGCTAACTCTTTTGAATTTAACCGTTGTGCCACCATGCTGTCGTTTCACATTAGTGCATGCGATTATTGGCCTTGACAATTTCTTATATTTGCTACATCTTCAATAATCATTCACCACTGTAATGAGAGCCAATGGACTCTGGCTATTTCTTTACCATGTTCGATGTTTTCAGTGTGTTCGTATGTACTCTGTTATACTTCTATTATTGACGACAATTATGGTTGAAAATTTAAATGTACGCGCCATGGGGTGAAACTAGTTTGAAAAACTTGTTTAACTAGCTGCATTTACTTTTAAAACGAGAGTAGGATTTGATTTCACCTTGGTATGCAATGTTTTCAATTTTTAGGCCGAAAAAATGCCGTTCAGAACTATAAATCGAAATTATTCTATGTCGGATCATTGCTCGGCTTCACTAGCGTACAATAACGTAATGGGAATTTCACGCGGTTTTATTGTAGATAATTTATTCCACTTAGAAGCATATGTAATTTGCCTATTAGCCAGATTATGGAAAAAATTCAAAATTTAAATTTGCAATGTATTTGTAAAGTACAGAAAGCATCCAAGGCAGTCGGTTCACTGGCGAAAAACGCGCAACCTGCCAAAATTATGGATGCTTTTTTCTTATGGGCTCGCGTCCGATATTTCTCTCTATCGGTTATATAGTTAATTTGTAATGGGAATCTTTTTATTTTCAATACTCATCTGTTTCTCAGCGAATCGGACGGACGTTTTGTTAAAGCATCAGCCCAATCATTGACTGACGGCAGCATCCAGTGAAGAAACAGGCGGCGAAGCCGAAGAAGCCAACAAACGCACCCCAAGTACAGCGAGATTGATTCGCCTTGGCTGCTCTGAATGACTCTCAAGGAAATGGGGAAAGGGTTCGTCGAGGACAGGCCATTTCTGAAGTTAACAATTTGTGCCAACTACAAAGTCGGATGACAACAACCACGGCCGCGTAAATGCCACACTGTGAAAGCTTGGCAATGAAATGCAGGTCGTGAAGAACGGGATCCCTGAAAACAGTCCAAGGGGAACATGGGGTGATCAGGGCCTCCGGCCTTTCTTTCTTCCTCTTTCCTCCCCTCTCCCCTCCCTTCTTTCAGACCTTGGCGACACGAACAGCAAGAAGAAGGCAGCGAAGAAGGCGGCGAAACCTAAAGCCGCTAAGCCGAAGAAGGTGAAGACGCCGAAGAAGAAGGTCGCCAAAAAGCCTGCCGCTGCGAAGAAGGCGAAGACGCCCAACAAAGAAGCCAGTCAGCTAAGAAAGCCGCCGCAAAGCCCAAGAAGGCGAAGACACCAAAGAAGGCTGCAAAGCCCGCCAAGAAGGCAGCCAAGTCACCAAAGAAGGCAAAGGCAGCCAAGCCAAAGAAGGCTAAGACACCCAAAAAGAAGGCTGCAGCCAAGAAGTAAAGAATTGGGAACTAGTTTGCTCAGTTTTCTAACCAACCAAACAAAGGTCCTTTTCAGGTACCATTAATTAAACTTCATCCGGAACAACAAACCTTACAAACTTGTTTCAACCTTACAATTTGTTCCGTAACAGCTGGACCATTTTATTCCACCTATATGATATGTAGGTAGATATTTTAATAAACATTTACGGGTTACTTTATTCGTGTTATTGAGGGAATTATGTAAGTGATTACGGGGAACATTTACAGCTTACCTTGTTAATTAGTTACACGCAGACGCGCAAAATAAGTTATTTACATTTGCCATGGGTTCTGTCAAGTGGCACGGTTTATTTACATTCCAAAATAATTTATAGCATACGGGGTTAAAATGTTTATAGTAATTAGTTATATGGTTTGAAATTTTAAATATTTATAGTAACATATTGGTATTATATTAGTATATTATGGTATATTATTACTATATATGGTATACTATAGTTTATTATAGTAATATGGTTTGAAATATTTTTATAGTAATATTGTTCAATATAGTATTATGTTGAAATATTTATATTTATGTTAAAATAATTATTATAGTATATGGTCAAGTATTTATAGTATATGGTAACAATATTTATAGTATACGTGTTACTTCATTGTACCAAGTTTTTTAAAACGGTGTCAGCCAGACTTACATGTCAGCAAGTGTTACGGAATTAGTCAGGTCAGGTCAGACCGTTCAGTCAGTCAGTCCTGTTCAGTCAGTCAGTCGAGTCAGTCAGTCAGTCAGTTCAGTCAGGTTCACATGAGTCGATGTTTCTAGCAGAATTTGTCAAATATTTGTAAAATTAAATAAATAATAATTAAAAATAAAAATAAAAATACAGTAAATTGAAATTGAAAGAACGACAAAGGAAATAGAAAAGAAGAAAACAAAGAAATAGAAAGAAGACAAAAAGAAACGGAAATGGAAGGAAGGAAGGAAGGAAGGAAAGGGAAGGAATTATATTTCCCATGCTAAATTTTATCGTCGAGCTAAGGACTCATAAAAACGGAATCGAAAATTAAAGGCCAATGAAAACACCTGGGTATAACTTCTCAGCAATCAATAGCAAAGGGCGTCGTCACTTTATGTAAATGTCTTTTTTTATTTTTTGATTTTCTTATTTCGGGTGCCAGGATTATTCTGCGGTTTTAACTTCAATTCTGAAAGTTTTCATCGGTCGAAGACGTACTACACGGAAATCGGCTCGTCGTACCAATATGCAGGACCGCACGTAAATTCTACGGGGGCAAGGGCCCCCAAGGCCCAAACAGAAACGTGGCCACCAACAGGCTGCTCGCAAGAGACGCACCACGCTTACAGGGAGGGGTGTCGTGTTTGGGTGAAGAAAACCTCACAGATACAGGCCGGAACTGTTGCTCTTCGTGAAACATTCAGGACGTTTCCAGAAGAAGGCACGTGCTTCTCATCCGCAAGCTGCCATTCCAGCGCCTGGTTCGTGAAATTCGCCCAGGACTTCTAAGATCTGTTCCTGCCGATTCCAGAGGCTCAGCCGTCATTGGCTTTGCAGGAGGCTAGGCGACGGTCTTACCTTGGGTCGGACTTTTCGAAGACACCAACCTGTTGCGCATCCCACGCCAAAGCCGTGTCTGTGACGATTCATGCCAAAGGATATCCAGCTTGCTCGCCGTTATTCGTGGCGAACACGTGCTTAAGAAGTTAAAATCTTCTCTTCAACAAAATAAAAACGGCCCTTTTTTAGGGCCACACAATTACACAAGAAAGAATCCCTTTCCGTAAGTTATACTTTATGTTTTTTATGTTTCCCATTATCAATATATATATTACATGCATATTGCATAATTCGTAAACAAAACAAATTGAACAGGTAAAATCTTCGAGCGAGCATTTAATAGACATTTATAAAATTTATTACAAGTTTAATTACCTGTTTGCTACATTGTACATGTACATGTTATTGTATTGTACATTGTATTGCACTTGTGTGTACCATCTAGTCGCTAACTATTTTACATTTCACATTACTGTTATAAAATTAGTCTTTATATTGCGCAATGATCGCACATAATGGCAGGTCTCCACGGGCTTGCATGCTAGTAGTTGTATGTGTATTGTTATTATTGGCTGGCTTAGGACCACAAAAATGTCATAACGCCCACCGTTTTTGCCTATTCAACATTTCATTAGTTACTGGCTAAGATTCTATTTAATCCACTTCAACATCCTCAATAATCATGTGCTGTTTCACCACATGGTGTTCCAGTTTAGTTTTCAGGTATTCCACTGTAATATGATGGTGTGCTTGGTTGCATGGATTCAGACTTGTGTAATTCTTATAAACATTAATTAAAGGGAACAATTACACACACACTGAAAACTTCACCAGTTATTTAATATTTACAATTGTTGACATTGTTCGCGTTGTTGCTAGTGACGGCTGCTATATGCACTATTCCCAATGTTTCCCGTATGTCGGAAATACGATAGTACTCTTTGTTGGTTCATAAGGAGAGGGTGTATTACTATCAGGTCCGATGTGATTTTGTGCATGCTTCTCTCAAGGTCGGATGTACGCGTGTAAATAAATTGCTTTGTTCATTTTTGGTAGGCAAGATCATTTCCAGTTGAACATTTCACTGAAACCGAGTCCAACATGTTGGACGTGGCAAGGGAGGAAAAGGAAACGGGGGGGCACTCCTGGAAAAGGGGGGCGCTAAACGGCAACAGGAAAGTGTTTGCTTGCGTGATAACATCCAGGGTATCACAAAAACCAGCCTATTCGGCCGTTTGGCTCGCCGAGGTGGTGTGAAGCGGAATCTCAGGCTCCTGAAATTACGAAGTGAACCCGTGGTTTGTCCTCAAGGTTTTACCTCGAGAATGTCAATCCGTGATTGCATTGTTCCACTTACACCGAGCACGCCAAAGATGGAAGAAAGAGGGAAGACTGTAAACCAGCCATGGACGTGTGGTCTATGCTCTGAAGAGACAAGGCCAGAACCCTGCTACGGGATTCGGCGGTTAAACGTTTATTTAATAAGTCGCTTCACACTGGCTTTTCAAAATCGGGCCTTTTTCGGGAGGCCTCAATATATTTTCAAGAAAGAAACCTTTTACCCTGTTCTATAACACTTTCAAAATAAAATGGGTCCGATTATATCCTATGTTTCAATTTGTTCAATAGTTTCTGTTCGTCACCATATATTCTACAGTGAAAAGTAATAACAGTTGGTTGGATGGCACATGGAAATTTACGCAATTTTATATGACAACCAAATGTGTAAAACAACAAAACATGCATTGAAGGTCTATTCAAAATTACGGCAAACGTTTTTTGGCGTTTTCGGCCACCCCCGAAATGACCGTATGCTACGAGCAACGTGTCTTGGTCCATTTGTGATTCGCGATTTGCGATTTGATAAGTAGGTCAATCCAATTCCTAGTTCAATGGTGTTAGAAATAATTGCAATGAAATCATACGATAACGACTGCAAATGTTCAAGTCAAGCTCGCTACGGCTGTAAAGAACTAACTAGAAACCATAGGTATAAACCATGACAATGTTAGTTACATAACAAATGCATACTAATTTGTCTACGTACAAAGAAAAACAGTAATATCCTTTCCTTTAATGTTTATAGAAATATGCATGAAATCCAATGAAATACACCAAATGTTTCGAGTTTTCAGGCACCGAAAATGGCCGTATGGCTACTGGGTCGCTGTGATTGGTTCGTTCTGAAATGCCGAATTGCGATTTGCTAAGTAGATCAATCCTAATTCGCCCTCATATAAATTAAAAGAAATTAGGCGCTCCGACAATTAATTATTTGCAGTCAACCATTTGGATCAGCTAACATGCCAGCGAAAGTAGCAAGCCAAAGGCTCTAAGAAGGACGGCCAGCAAGGCCAAGGGCCCAGAGAGGCACGGAACAACAGAAGCGCAGGAGGTAAGCAGGTAGGGAATCGTACAGCATTCCTTTACATCTACAAGGTGATTGAAGCCCAGGTTCAAACCCCAGAACACCGGCGTTTTCCAGCAATGGCCATGTCCCATCATTGAACAGCTTTGTGAACGCGACATTCTTCGAGAGAATCGCTGCCCGGGAGGCCATCGAAGACTCGCACACCAACTAACAACAAGCGATCCACGATCCACAACAGTCTGGAAATTCCAGAACCTGTCTGTGCGTCTCCTTCTCCCCGATGAGGCTGGCCAAGCACGCCGTCAGCGAGGGCAACAAAGGCCGTCACCAAGTAAACTACCAGCAGCAAGATAAACTCCTGATCAAGTTTGTTACTTCGTGTAAAAAAAAACGGCCCTTTTGCCCTTTTAGGGCCAACCATACATTTCCAAATATTTCCAGAAAAGAAAACTTTTCGATTCCCTCCCATTATCCTATAAATTATTACGTCCCAATAGCCGCACATGCAAAGTCAATTTGTTTAACGTATCTGCGTTGTTTATAATTACAATATTCCTAACACGCTACGGGTGTTATGTAAGCATTGGTGCAGTATGAAAGAATGCGAAATATTGCATACAGCGAAATTAAAATTTATTTAGCACATTTTATAGTGTGAATTTCTAGCCCCATTATCACCGAGTAAATCTATATGTATATAACCTAAAAATGTAATAGCTGGATTACAACAGGGGGGGGGGGGGGGGGAGGGGTGGTGAAAATGCCAATATATTTGTCATATTTGGTAATTAAATGAGTGTTTCAGAAAATATTGCAATAATATTAGCCATAAAAGATTGCTGTGAAGTTGGGTTAAAACCGACAATCCGATTTGGAAATTTTTTAATTTTGTCCAGTCTTTTGTTCACAAAACGCGTTTTGCAACGCGCTATCTGATTTGGTTCGAAATTCTGAAAATTGGCGAAACTACCCGAAAGTAAGGTAACAATCCTTTTTGGCCGGGGTATATAAGTTTAGCTCAAACCGTTCCGATCATTCGTAATCGTCCCTCGTACACCGAACAACAAACCATGTAAACAATGTCCAGGCCGTGGCAAAAGGAGGCAAAAGTAAGAATGGGAAAGGGGAAAAGGCAAAGAGCCGTATCAAGCAGGGCCCGGGCCGACTTCAGTTTCCCCGTCGGACGTATCCAACCGGTCTATTGAGGAAAGGCAACTACGCCGAGCGAGTTGGAGCCGGAGCACCCAGTGTAACCTGGCAGCTGTCTTGGAATACTTTGGCAGCAGAAGTACTCGAAGTTGGCAGGCAAATGATAACCGCGAGAGACAACAAGAAAGACGAGGAATTATCCCCCGTCACATTGCATCTGGCATATCCGCCAACCGACCGAGGAGCTGAACAAGCTTCTGTCCGGTGTCACCATCGCACAAGGGTAGGGTGTCCTGCCGAACAATCCCAGGCTGTTTCTTCTGCCCTCCAAAGAAGACCAAGGCACAGAAGTAAAGACATTTGATTTATCACTCTGCAAACACAGAAACAAACTGGCCCCTTTTTAGGGCCACACACCACACCCACAATTTTCTCGAGAGAAAAATATTCCAATTTTCCCTGTATGCACAGTGCGAAACATTGTTATTTATTATTATTATTAATATTAATTATTAAATTATTAATTTCCATAAAGTATTGCAATTTGTCTTCCATAGTATATGTGCCTATTTTATTTACATGCAGGTTCTGAGTTATTTTACAAGGGGGGGTTATGAGGCTAGCTGAGCCCTTTTTTGTTTTCCTGGATGATTTCAGACCTTTTTCGCCTGAAAATGTTGTCCCCTCTCATCTGCACACGTGGGCATGATCACTGCAATATGGTGAAATACAACACCAATGTTGCCGAAGGAAAAAAAACGAGGCTTTAACGAAGTGGTGAACATCCGTAGACCCGGAATCAGCAGGTTACGGCGGCAAGCCCGTTTTATGCCGCAGGCATGGCGGCCTAAGCCTGCAATTTATCAGAAATTCCCTGTGCGATATTTAAATATTGTTTCGAAAATTAAGGATGTAAGTTAACTACTTTGTAAATTTTAACATTCATTTATTTCATTATTTTATATAGTTTAATGGCGTTTTATTAATGATTGCGTTTAAATTGAATTGAGTTTAAGTTTTTATTTGTTAGTTTCTTTATTGTTCATTGTGTTCAGAACAGAGTAGTTCATTGGTGTTTTCAGAAACAAGAGTGTTCATTTGTGTTCATTGTGTTCAAAGAACAGAGTGGTTCAGAGTGTTTCAGAGTGTTTTCAGGAAGTGGTTTTCAATGATTAACAAGCGGTGGTGTATAAATGAAGTGGGGAGCAAGAGTAGTCCCTGGATCAAGACTGGACGAATGCGCAGGTGGCACATTTGTTTCTACACATTGGTTATTGGTCGCCATAGTCCCGTGATTTGTCAGGCCAGGGCAATCATGCCAAATTGAAAATATGCATTGCATCTAGTTTCTAAGAATTCATTTCTTTCTCTATTTATCCATATTTTATAATGTGGAACCATCGTAATTTTCAGTGAACATGGCTGCAACGAAGAATGTAGATCAAATATCAAATGTTGCCAAGCTAACCTCTTGAATTACGTGTGGCCACCATGCTGTCGTTTCACACATTGTGCTATGCTATTGCCTTGACAATTCAAAAAAAATCTATTATTAGCTACATCTCCTAACTCATCTCACCACCTGAATGATAGCCAATGACTCTGGCTATTTCATTACCCTGCGTGTTTCAGTGTGCTAGTATGTGAACCTCTGTTATACTTCTATATTTGAACGACAATTATGGGTGAAAAATGTACGGCGCCATGGTGAAACTATTTGAAAACATTTTGAATTAACTAGCTGCAATTTACTACGAGAGTAGGAATTTATTTGCAACCTTGGTATGCAATTTATTTTTCACATTTTTAGGCCGAAAAAATGCCGTTACAGAAACTATAAATCGAAATTCAGAAGTCGATCATTGCTCGGTTCACTAGCGACATAACGTAATGGCAATTCACGCGGTAATTGGTAAAGAATAATTTAAATTCCACTGAAGCATATATGTAATTTTTGCCATTAGCAATTAATTAAGGCAAAAAATTCCATAAATTTGCAAGTATTTGAAAGTACCAGAAAGCACACGGACAGTCGGATCACTGGCGAAAACCGCGCACCTGCAAAATATGGTGCTTTCTCTATGGCTCGCGTCCCGAATATTTTTCCTCTCTCGGTAATATAGTTAATTTTGTAATGGGAATCTTTTTAATTTATTCAAACTCAACTGATTTTCTTTTCTCAGCGAACGGACGAATCGTTTATTGTAAACTCAGCCATCATGACTGACGCAGCTCCAGTTGAAGAAAGGCCGGCGAAGCCGAAGAAAGCCAAAACAAAACGCACCCCAAGTACAGCGAGGATGATCGCCCTCTGCTCTGAAAGAAACATCTCAAGGAAAAGGGAAGGTTCGTCGAGGCTGGCCCATTCTGAAGTTACATTTTGTGCCCAACTATAACAAACAGTCCGGATACAACAACACGGCCGTAAATGCCCACGTGAAGTTTGGTGCACTAGAAAGCAGGAGTGTGAAGAACGGATTCCCTGAAAACAGTCCTAAGGGAACCTGGGTGCATCCAGGCCTCTTTATCAAGTACTTGGTGAACAGAAAGAAGAAGGCAGCGAAGAAGGCGGCGCGAAACCTAAAGCCGCTAAGCCGAAGAAGGTGAAGACGCCGAAGAACGAAGGTCCCAAAAAGCCAAAAAGCCTCTGCCGCTGCAAAAGGCCGAATACCCCGCCCAATGAATCCAGCAGCTAAAAAGAAATCCGCAAAAGCCAAAGAAGGCGAAGACACCAAAAGAAGGCTGCAAAGCCCGCCAAGAAGGCAGCCAAGTTCACCAAACAGAAGGCAAAGGCAAGCCAAAGCCAAAGAAGGCTAATAGACAACCCAAAAAAGAAGGCTGCAGCCAAGAAGTAAATTGGAATATTTGCTCCCAGTTTAACCACAACAAAGGTCCTTTTCAGACCCAAATTAATTACTCAGAACAACAAACCTTACAACCTTGGGGTTCAACCCTTACAACTTTGTTATCCGTAACAGCGACCAATTTATTCCACCTGACTATAAGATATTAGGTAAGAATACTTTTTAATACATTACGGGTTTACTTTATACGTGTTATTGATGGGAATATGTAGTTATTACGGGTAACATTTATACAGCTACCTGGTTAAATAAGTTAATACACCGCGACGCCGCAAAAGTAATTTACCATGCCATGGGTTAGTCAGTGGCAACGGTTATTTACATTCAAATATTTTAATAGCATAAACGGGTAAAAATGTTAATAGTAAAATTAAGTAATAAGTTGAAATAATTTTATAGTACATATGGTATA
>JAQRGA010003576.1:0-11656 GCA_029237695.1 Conchocele bisecta | reverse complement strand
CGACCATTGTAGATCCAGGTCAGGTTAGCCTGTGCATCCGCACAATCTGATCAGGATCTGCACAGGTCAGAAAATATTAGGTAAAAATTGTGTATTATCATATCGTAGCCTCGTTTTCGTGTATTACAACTGTATTGATAGAGTGCACGTGCATGCAAGTCATTATCATAGAGCACATGCATCTTGGTGCTCAAACATAAACTGTATTATGGCTCAGTGGTATGAAAGTGGGAGAATATCCATACGATTGCAGAAATTGTGTTCATCCTATCTGGTCGAGAGTTCGAACCTCACAAAACGCATTACATTTGTCGATATTATTGTGTTCTGTTTATGACTTGTTGCTGGAGATGGACATAGGTGAAACGGCGAGGGCTATCACTATGGCTGTATGACCTCAATGTGACATGATCTGCGAGAAATACTCCCAGATTCTTCATGTAGACACATATGAAATGTGCATTTAGTTATTAGTTTTCGTCCAATGATACTAGCGTTCTACATGTGAACTATTTCATACTTAGTTAATGTAATTTGTAAGAGAAACACATACATGTATATAAAACAAAAATATAATAAAATATAAGCAAATAAAAAGATATATATATATTTATGAAAACTAAGATTCGAACTCACTACCAACGGCATTGAAGTCCGTCGCTGTAACCCCTCGGCTACATAAGACTTGAAGAGATATATCAAAATTAGTATTGAAAAGGAAAACAGGCACGGGTATATTTTTTATAGATGCAGCTTGCAACAATTTAACCCTTACACTGCTGAATTATATTTTGTCGTCTGCTATTTTCGTTCTATTTTCCATTGTTCACATCAACAACATGGTTTGGTAGAACTTCAGAATCTTTTCCATTGCTGTCAAACCACATTTTCTTGTTTACGAACATTGGATATGTTAATTAATAAAGCCGTAAATGCCGTAATCCGATTGAGCTGAAAATTGGCACTCCGATTGGATTTGTGTCGCTAAACACGATGCCGTTCACGAAAAATCGATATCTTCATTGACGACGCCGTAAATGACGTCGAAAGTTTTAAACTGTGTACGGCGATTACAGCTTTACTAATTGAGATATCACACTTCTGTAAACGTATTCTAGTTCAGCGAGGCAATATCTATCCGTGTGGAGAGTTTCAGCCGAATTTATTCAGAAAGTTGCCAACATTTCAACGTCGTCCGATCCGGCTGGAAATTGCCATATCGATAGAATTTGGCTCGATAAACACGATGCCGTTCACGAAAAATCGATATCTTGATTAACGACGCCGTAAATGACGTCGAAAGTTTCAAACTTTCCACGGCGATTACAGCCTTCCTAATTGAGATATCACACCTCTGTAAACGGCTACTGATTCAAGGCGGCAATATGTATGCGTGTGCCAAGTTTCAACCGAATCGGACGCGGAAAGTTTCCAAATGTTCAACGTCGTCGGATCCGGCTGAAAATTGGCAAGCCGATAGAACTTGGATCGCAGAACAAGATGGCGTTTACAGAAAGTCGCTATCTTAAATAATAAAGCCGTGAATCGTGATTCGGTTTGCAAACTTTCGACGCCACTGGCGCCTTTTTACTGTATGAGATAGCGATCTTTCTGTAAGCGCCCCATCTTGTTTTGTGATCCAAATTTCTATCAGCATTCCAACTTTTCAGCCGGATCCGACGATGTTGAAAATCGGAAACTTTCCGCGTCCGATTCGGTTGAAACTTGGCACACGCTACATACATTGCCGCCTTGAATCAGTAGCCGTTTACAGAGGTGTGATATCTCAATTAGGGAAGGCTGTAATCGCCGTTGAAAGAATTTGAAACTTTCGACGTCATTTACGGCGTCGTTAATTAGATATCGATTTTTTTCGTGAACGGCATCGTGTTTATCGAGCCAAATTCTACCGATATGGCAATTTTCAGCCGGATCGGACGACGTTGAAATGTTGGCAACTTTCTGAAATAGATTCGGCTGGAAACTCTGCACATAGATATATATTGCCTCGACTGAACCAGAACTCCGTTTACAGAAGTGTGATATCTCAATTAGTTAAAGCTGTAATTCGCCGTACACAGTTTTAAACTTTCGACGTCATTTACGGCGTCGTCAATGAAGATATCGATTTTTCGTGAACGGCATCGTGTTTAGCGACACAAATCCAATAACGGAGTGCCAATTTTCAGCTCAATCGGATTAACGGCATTTTACGGCTTTGTTATTATTAACATATCCAATGTTCGTAAACAAGAAAATGTGGATTTGACAGCAATGAAAAGATTCTGAAGTTCTTTCCACCCAAACCATGTTGTTGATGTGAAACAATGGAAAATAGAACGAAAATAGCAGACGACAAAATATAATTCAGCAGTGTAAGGGTTAAATTGTTGCAAGCTGGCATCTATAAAAAATATACCCGTGCCTGTTTTCCTTTTCAATACTAATTTTGATATTTTCTCTTCAAGTCTTATGTAGCCGAGGGGTTACAGCGACGGACTTCAATGCCGTAGGTATTAGTGAGTTCGAATCTTAGTTTTTCATAAATATATATATTATCTTTTTTATTTGCTTATATTTTTTATTATATTTTTGTTTTATATACATGTATGTGTTTCTCTTACAAATTACATTAACTAAGTATGAAATAGTTCACATGTAGAACGCTAGTATCATTGGAAGAAAACTAATAACTAAATGCACATTTCATTATGTATGATTTAATGTATGATTTAAAACGGCCTACAAAACCACGCGTTCATGTTTTCATTTATGAAAATGTGTCCTGTGTTCATCCTGACGTTTTGCGTTAGTTTCTTCTTGACATGGGTTTGTCTGTATCATCCCGGGTATCTTGTTCTCTGCTTACCAACCATTTACTTGTGACTACAAATATCGTTTTCCGTCTGTCCAACTAACACAACCAAGGATAGAGCAACATGATTTTGGGAAAATCGTGTGGTACATTTCGGTAACGTACGGATATTTTGGTAACCGTACGGACACTTTTGACCTCCCTCAAACATTGCTAATTAATTTTTCCATCAATATCGCATTGGAGCAATTGTTGTACCTAAATAAGCAACATAGCTATTTTCGATCAACGCTTGCTAAATTTGGTAATCGATTCATTCTGATAACCTCATTTTTTAAACGACGTGTTCTCTTAGTAATCGGTCATAAATGGATAAAGAAAGAGCAATATTACGGGACGTAAACTATAGATTACTCTTAATTGAATGTAAATGGCATTACTATGCAACAGCCAAGACCGGGCCATATGAGCGACAGGACAGGTCCCCACCACTCCCGGGCATGGTCCTTTACCCCGGGATAATTCATGGAGTTTTTTAATTGAGGTCAGAAATGGGGTGCAAAGAACCGCAACTTTCTAAATTAGTTCGGCTGAAATGTGTCATGTGTTCATCATGGACGTTTTGCGTTAGTTTCTTCTTGACATGGGTTTATCTGTATCCATAGGGTATCTTGTTCTCTGCTTACAACCATTTACTTGTAAATCATGTTCCTACTAAATTTCCGGACATCACCTATTTTCGTACGCGTGATGTCCACGGTGAAAATACGATTTTTTCTGGAAAACTGTGCGCTATGCGCCTGATTTGATAAGTTATCTGATTAGGAAAGTGGCGTACCGTGTAGTTACCAGGACCATTGTAGTGTGTATCTGTAGCTCCCGATGCTAAAAACACTTCAGTGTCTTGACATGGGTCACAGATTACATCTGTATTCTCCACATTTATCTGTTAGTCGTGACACGTCACCGCATGCCTACCATGTTAGTTCGGGACGCCTTGACAATCGATGAACCTTAAATGTGGCTGTGTGACTGGAGAATTGGAATTTACGAGTCTGCGACCATTGTAGATCCAGGTCAGGTTAGCCTGTGCATCCGCACAATCTGATCAGGATCTGCAAACAGGTCAGTAAAATATTAGGTAAAAATTGTGTATTATCATTTATCGTAGCCTCGTTTCGTGTATTACAACGTATTGATAGAGTGCACGTGCATGCAAGTCATTATCATAGAGCACATGCATCTTGGTGCTCAAAACATAAACATGTATTATGGCTTCAGTGGTATGAAAGTGGGAGAATATCCATACGATTGCAGAAATTGTGTTCATCCTATCTGGTCGAGAGTTCGAACCTCACAAAACGCATTACATTTGTCGATATTATGTGTTCTGTATATGACTTGTTGCTGGAGATGGCATAGGTGAAACGGCGAGGGCTATCACTATGGCTGTATGACCTCAATGTGACATGATCTGCGAGAAAATACTCCAGATTCTTCATGTAGACACATATGAAATGTGCATTTAGTTATTAGTTTTCGTCCAATGATACTAGCGTTCTACATTGTGAACTAATTTTCATACTTAGTTAATGTAATTTGTAAGAGAAAACACATACATGTATATAAAACAAAAATTATAATATATAAGCAAATAAAAAAAGAGATATATATATTTATTTATGAAAAAACTAAGATTCGAACTCACTACCAACGGCATTGAAGTCCGTCGCTGTAACCCCTCGGCTACATAAGACTTGAAGATGATATATCAAAATTAGTATTGAAAAGGAAAAAACAGGCACGGGTATATTTTTTATAGATGCAGCTTGCAACAATTTACCCTTACACTGCTGAATTTATTTTTGTCGTCTGCTATTTTCGTTCTATTTTCCATTGTTCACATCAACAACTGGTTTAGGTAGAACTTCAGAATCTTTTTCCATTGCTGTCAAACCACATTTTCTTGTTTACGAACATTGGATATGTTTAATTAATAAAGCCGTAAAATGCCTGCGTAATCCGATTGAGCTGAAAATTGGTTGGCACTCCGATTGGATTTGTGTCGCTAAACACGATGCCGTTCACGAAAAAATCGATTATCTTCATTGACGACGCCGTAAATGACTCGAAAGTTTTAAACTGTGTACGGCGATTACAGCTTTACTAATTGAGATATCACATCTTCTGTAAACGTATTCTAGTTCTAGCGAGGCAATATCTATCCGTGTGGAGAGTTCAGCCGGAATTTATTCAGAAAGTTGCCAACATTTCAAACGTCGTACATCCGATCGGCTGGAAATTGCCAATATCGATAGGAAATTTGGCTCGATAAACACGATGCCGTTCACGAAAAATCGATTATCTTGATTAACGGACGCCGTAAATGACGTCGAAAGTTTCAAACTTTCCACGGCGATTACAGCCTTCCTAATTGAGATATCACACCTCTGTAACAGGCTACTGATTCAAGCGGCAAATATGTATGGCGTGTGCAAGTTTCAACCGAATCGGACGCGGAAAGTTTCCAAATGTTCAAACGTCGTCGGATCCGGCTGAAAATTGGCAAGCGATAGAACTTGGATCGCAGAACAAGATGGCGTTTACAGAAAGTCGCTATCTTAAATAATAAATAAAGCCGTGAATCGTGATTCGGTTTGCAAACTTTCGACGCCACTGGCGTGGCCTTTACTGTATGAGATAGCGACTTTCTGTAAGCGCCTCTTGTTTTGAGATCCAAATTTCTATCAGCATTCCAATTTTTCTGCCGGATCCGACGATGTTGAAAACTCGGAAACTTTCCGCGTCCGATTCGGTTGAAAAAAAACTTGGTTGGCACACGCATACATATTGCCGCCTTGAATCAGTAGCCGTTAGAGAGGGTGTGATATCTCAATTAGGAAGGCTGTAATCGCCGTTGAAAGTTTGAAACTTTCCGACGTCATTACGGCGTCGTTAATTAAGATATCGATTTTTCGTGAACGGCATCGTGTTTATCGAGCCAAATTCTACCGATATGGCAATTTTCAGCCGGATCGGACGACGTTGAAATGTTGGCAACTTTCTGAAATAGATTCGGCTGAAAACTCTGCACATAGATATATATTGCCTCGCTGAACCAGAATCCGATGACAGAAGTGTGATACCTCAATTAGTAAAGCTGTAATCGCCGGTACACAGTTTTAAACTTTCGACGTCATTTACGGCGTCGTCAATGAAGATATCGATTTTTCTGTGAACGGCATCGTGTTTAGCGACACAAATCCAATCGGATGTGCCAATTTTCAGCTCAATCGGATTACGGCATTTACGGCTTTATTAATTAACATATCCAATGTTCGTAAACAAGAAAATGTGGTTTGACAGCAATGGAAAAGATTCTGAAGTTCTACCAAACCATGTTGTTGATGTGAACAATGGAAAATAGAACTGAAAATAGCAGACGACAAAATATAATTCCAGCAGTGTGGTTAAGGGTTAAATTGTTGCAAGCTGACATCTATAAAAAATATATCCCGTGCCTGTTTTCCTTTTCAATTACTAATTTTGATATTTCTCTTCAAGTCTTATGTAGCCGAGGGGTTACAGCGACGGACTTCAATGCCGTAGGTAGTGAGTTCGAATCTTAGTTTTTCATAATTATATATATATATCTTTTTTATTTGCTTATATTTTATTATATTTTTGTTTTTATATACATGTATGTGTTTCTCTTACAAATTACATTAACTAAGTATGAAATAGTTCACATGTAGAAACGCTAGTATCATTGGAAGAAAAACTAATAACTAAATGCACATTTCATATGTATGATTTAATGTATGATTTAAAACGGCCTACAAAACCACGCGTTCATGTTTTCATTTATTGAAAATGTGTCATGTGTTCATCCTGACGTTTTGCGTTTAGTTTCTTCTTGACATGGGTGCATGTCTGTATCCATAGGGTATCTTGTTCTCTGTTACAACCATTTACTTGTGACTACAATATCGTTTTCCGTCTGTCCAACTAACACAACCAAGGATAGAGCAACATGATTTTGGGAAAATCGTGTGGTACATTTCGGTAACCGTACGGATATTTTGGTAACCGTACGGACACTTTTGACCTCCTCAAACATTGCTAATAATTTTTCACAATATACGCATTGGAGCAATTGTTGTACTAAGCAACATAGCTATTTTCGATCAACGCTTGCTAAATTTGGTAATCGATTCATTCTGATAACCTCATTTTTTGTTTTAAACGACGTGTATCTATAGTAACGGTCATAAATGGATAAAGAAGAGCAATATTACGGGACGTAACTATAGATTACTCTTAATTGAAGTAAATGGCATTATATGCAACAGCCAAGACCGGGCCATATGAGCGACAGGACAGGTCCCCACCACTCCGGGCATGGTCCTTTGTTACCCCCGGGATAATTCATGGGAGTTTTTTAATTGAGGTCAGAAAGGGGTGCAAAGACCGCAACTTTCTAAATTAGATTGGCGGCTGAAATGTGTCATGTGTTCATCATGACGTTTTGCGTTAGTTTCTTCTTGACATGGGTTTTTTATCTGTATCCATAGGGTATCTTGTTCTCTGCTTACAACCATTTACTTGTAAATCATGGTTCCTACTAATTTCCGGGACATCACCTATTTTCGTACGCGTGATGTCACGGTGAAAATAACGATTTTTTCTGGATAACTGTGCGCTCATGCGCCTGATTTGAATAAGTTATCTAGATTAGGAAAGTGGCGTTACCGTGTAGTACCAGGACCATTGTAGTGTGTATCTGTTAGCTCCGATGCTAAAACACTTCAGTGTCTTGACATGGGTCCACGATACATCTGTATTCTCCACTTTATCTGTTAGTCGTGACGTCACCGCATGCCTACCAATGTTTAGTTCGGGACGCCTTGACAATCGATTGAACCTTATAAATGTGGCTGTGACTGGAGAATTGGAATTTACGAGTCTGCGACCATTGTAGATCCAGGTCAGGTTAGCCTGTGCATCCGCACTTAATCTGATCAGGATGCACAGGTCAGTAAATATTAGGTAAAAATTGTGTATTATCATTATCGTAGCCTCGTTTTCGTGTATTACAACTGTATTGATAGAGTGCACGTGCATGCAAAGTCATTATCATAGAGGCACATGCATCTTGGTGCTCAAACATAAACATTGTATTATGGCTCAGTGGTATGAAAGTGGGAGAATATCCATACGATTGCAGAAATTGTGTTCATCCTATCTGGTCGAGAGTTCGAACCTCACAAAACGCATTACATTTGTCGATATTATTGTGTTCTGTTTATGACTTGTTGCTGGAGATGGACATAGGTGAAACGGCGAGGGCTAGACTATGGCTGTATGACCTCATGTGACATGATCTGGCGAGAAAATACTCCCAGATTCTTCATGTAGACACATATGAATGTGCATTTAGTTATTAGTTTTCGTCCAATGGATACTAGCGTTCTAACATGTGAACTATTTCATACTTAGTTAATGTAATTTGTAGAGAAACACATACCTGTATCTAAAAACAAAAATATAATAAAATATAGCAAATAAAAAAGATATATATATATATGAAAACTAAGATTCGAACTCACTACCAACGGCATTGAAGTCCGTCGCTGTACCCCTCGGCTACATAAGACTTGAAGAGATATATCAAAATTAGTATTGAAAAAGGAAAACAGGCACGGGTATATTTTTTATAGATGCAGCTTGCAACAATTTAAACCCTTACACTGCTGAATTATTATGATTTGTGTCTGCTATTTTCGTTCTCTTTTATTTTCCATTGTTCACATCAACAACATGGGTTTGGTAGAACTTCAGAATCTTTTCCATTGCTGTCAAACCACATTTTTTGTTTACGAACAAAATTGTTTTATATGTTAAATTAATAAAGAAACCGTAAATGCCGTAATCCGATTGAGCTGAAAATTGGCACTCCGATTGGATTTGTGTCGCTTCAAACACGATGCCGTTCACGAAAAATCGATATCTTCATTGACGACGCCGTAAAATGACGTCGTAAAGTTTTAAACTGTGTACGGCGATTACAGCTTTACTAATTGAGATATCACACTTCTGTAAACGTATTCTAGTTCAGCGAGGCATTATCTATCCGTGTGGAGAGTTTCAGCCGAATTTCTTCAGAAAGTTGCCAACATTTCAACGTCGTCCGATCCGGCTGGAATTGCCATATCGATAGAATTTGGCTCGATAAACACGATGCCGTTCACGAAAAATCGATATCTTGATTAACGACGCCGTAAATGACGTCTCGAAAGTTTCAATTTTCCTTTCCACGGCGATTACAGCCTTCCTAAATTGAGATATCACACCTCTGTAACGGCTACTGATTCAAGCGGCAATTATGTATGCGTGTGCCAAGTTTCAACCGAATCGGACGCGAAAGTTTCCAAATGTTCTAACGTCGTCGGATCCGGCTGAAAATTGGCAAGCCAGCGATAGAACTTGGATCGCAGAACAAGATGGCGTTTACAGAAAGTCGCTATCTTAAATAATAAAGCCGTGAATCGTGATTCGGTTTGCAAACTTTCGACGCCACTGGTCGCCTTTACTGTATGAGATAGCGACTTTCTGTAAGCGCCATCTTGTTTTGAGATCCAAATTCTATCAGCATTCCAATTTTTCAGCCGGATCCGACGATGTTTGAAAACTCGGAACTTTCCGCGTCCGATTCGGTTGAAATTTTGGCACACGCATACATATTGCGCCTTTTGAATCAGTAGCCGTTTACAGAGGTGTGATATCTCAATTAGGAAGGCTGTAATCGCCGTTGAAAGTTTGAAACTTTCGACGTCATTTACGGCGTCGTTAATTAAGATATCGATTTTTCGTGACGGCATCGTGTTTTATCGAGCCAAATTCTACCGATATGGCAATTTTCAGCCGGATCGGACGACGTTGAAATGTTGGCAACTTTCTGAAATAGATTCGGCTGAAACTCCTGAACACATTAGATATATATTGCCTCGCTGAAACCAGAATCCGTTTACAGAAGTGTGATACCTCTCAATTAGTAAAGCTGTAATCGCGTACACAGTTTTTAAATAACTTTCGACGTCATTTACGGCGTCGTCAATGAAGATATCGATTTTTCGTGAATCGGCATCGTGTTTTTAGCGACCACAAATCCAATCGGAGGAGTGCCAATTTTCAGCTCAATCGGATTACGGCATTTACGGCTTTATTTAATTAACATATCCAATGTTCGTAAAACTAGAAAATGGGTTTGACAGCAATGGAAAAGATTCTGAAGTTCTACCAAAACCATGTTGTTGATGTGAACAATGGTAAAATAGAACGAAATAGCAGACAAGACAAAATTATAAATTTCAGCAGTGTAAGGGTTAAATTGTTGCAAGCTGCATCTATAAAAATATACCCGTGCCTGTTTTCCTTTTTTTTCAATACTAATTTTGATATTTCTCTTCAAGTCTTATGTAGCCGAGGGGTTACAGCGACGGGACTTCAATGCCGTAGGTAGTGAGTTCGTATCTTAGTTTTTCATAAATTATAATATATATCTTTTTTATTTGCTTATATTTTATTATATTTTTGTTTTTATATACATGTATGTGTTTTCTCTTACAAATTTCATTAACTAAGTATGAAATAGTTCACATGTAGAACGCTAGTAGTCATTGGAAGAAAAACTAATAACTAAATGCACATTTCATGTGGATGATTTAATGTATGATTTTAAAACGGCCTACAAAAACCACGCGCCTTCATGTTTTTCATTTATTGAAAAAATGTGTTCATGTGTTCATCCTGACGTTTTGCGTTAGTTTTTCTTCTTGACATGGGTTTGTCTGTATCCATAGGGTATCTTGTTCTCTGCTTACAACCATTTACTTGTGATACTATCATCGTTTTTCGTCTGTCCAACTAACACAACCAAGGATAGAGCAACATGATTTTGGGATAAATCGTGTGGTACATTTCGGTAACCGTACGGATATTTTGGTAACCGTACGGACACTTTTGACCTCCCTCAACATTGCTAATAATTTTTCACAATATACGCATTGGAGCAATTGTTGTACCTAAGAACTCATAGCTATTTTCGATCAACGCTTGCTAAAACTTTGGTAATCGCATCGATTCATTCTGATAACCTCATTTTTTTAAACGACGTGTATCTATAGTAACGGTCATAAATGGATAAAGAAAGAGCAATATTACGGGACGTAACTATAGATTTACTCTTAATTGAAGTAAATGGCATTATATGCAATACAGCCAAGACCAGGGCCATGTGCGACAGGACAGGTCCCCACCACTCCCGGGCATGGTCCGTTTACCCCGGGATAATTCATGGAGATTTGTTTTTTAATTGAGGTCAGAAAGAAGGGGTGAAACAAATGACCGCAACTTTCTAAATTAGATTCGGCTGAAATGTGTCATGTGTTCATCATGACGTTTTGCGTTAGTTTCTTCTTGACATGGGTGTTTAATCTGTATCCATAGGGTATCTTGTTCTCTGCTTACAACCATTTATTTCTTGTAAATCATGTTCCTACTAATTTCCGGACATCACCTATTTTCGTACGGCGTGATGTCACGGTGAAAATACGATTTTTTCTGGTGGAAACTGTGCGCTATGCGCCTGATTTGTTTGAATAAGTTATCTGATTAGGAAAGTGGCGTACCGTGTAGTACCAGGACCATTGTAGTGTGTATCTGTAGCTCCCGATGCTAAAAACACTTCAGTGTCTTGACATGGGTCCACGATTACATCTGGTATTCTCCACTTTATCTGTTTTAGTCGTGACGTCACCGCATGCCTACCAATGTTAGTTC
>JAQRGA010000357.1:27500-46462 GCA_029237695.1 Conchocele bisecta | reverse complement strand
AACGGAGTAGGCTTTCCAAATGTGCGTTTGAAGCGTTCTTTGTTTACATTCTACTTCCTGCAGAGTGACCTGAGAATTTTGCTAATACACACATTACCAGGTAAGGTTATGGTAATAGTGTGTGTTATATTGTAGAATTGTTTCCCAATACAAACATAGTGAAGTATGAACGTCAGCGCCCTGCAGGGTTTTTCTATATTTTAGTGCGCGAAGTGTAACAGCTATTACGCACATTTTTACCGTTGACTGTGGTGTAGCGATATAGTGCAGACTGTAGCGGATCAAGCGGAAAACGTGCTGCTATGTGTGACCCATCCCCCTCCCCCCTCCCCAAAGTGTATGTTGTTACCACTCAGTTGAAACGTCTCGTTGAGACGTTTCAACGTGGTGGTAACAACATACATTTTAATGAGAAATGAGAAACCTTGCAGAAAACTATTTATTAGAGATTTGTGCATTGGTTGATGTATGTTATCAAACGAGATATAGAAGACACAGGTTGAAGTAACGTACCAAGGTCTATAAATACATGCAATATACCTAAAAGTATCAATAAGTGGAAACAACTCAGTTGAAAAAAAAGCTTACTCCCTGTTAGAACACAATATGTGTTATAACAGGGAGTAAAACAAAGTTTAACTTACTTTTTTTTACTTATTGATACTTTAACGTATATTTAATGTATTTATAGGCCTTGGTATGTTACTTCAACCTGTGATAGAAGGCAGGCAAAATTCATGTTCAATTCAACAGTATTGGAAATGCAAAGTTCATGCTGATATACTATAATTACTAATAATTAAAATCCTAACCGTGTTTGTATATATAAATTCTAAAGATCTCGATAAAAAAGCATATGTGTGTGAAGATTATTGAACTGTTAGTCGCCGGACCTGTTCAGACGCCGCTGCACGTGATGCTGTACCTACATTTACATACATGTACATTTATATGGATACACACATTTACATACAATGTACATTTATATGGATACATGTACATTTATATGGATACACACATTTACATACATGTACATTTAAATGGATACATGTACATTTATATGGATACATACATGGATACATGTACATTTATATGGATACATACATGGATACATGTACATTTATATGGATACATGTACGAGCCCTGCAGGGGACATGGATTTTTTCATTAATTCGCTCCCACGAAATAGCAATTCGTTACCTCAATTTAACAATTCGTTCCCACGAAATGACAATTCGTTCCCACGATATAACAATTCGTTCCCACAATATAACAATTCGTTCCCTCCAAATAACAATTCGTTCCCTCGAATTAACAATTCGTTCCCACGATATGACAATGATAATTTGAGGGAACAAAGTGTTATATCATGACAACGAATTGTTATATCGTGGGAACGAATTGTTATATTGAGGGAACGAATTGTTAATTCGAGGGAACGAAATGTTCAATTGAGGGAACGAATTGTTATTTCGTGGGAACGAATTAATAAAAAAAGAATTCTACGTCCCCTGGGGGCTCCGTGTATATACGAATAAGAAGATGCGTGATATTTCATGAAATATATTTACAAGGTTTACAAAGATTTCTGTAAATGAAATCGCAAGTCGTTTAGTACGAATGTTCAACGTTTGCAAAGGCTAGTGGTCGGAATATTCTGGCGTTTAAGCGCAAACTTTGTTTTATATCCAAATATCTTTAATATTGTGCTTAAGATCAAAGCAGCTTGATTGGCTGGGTCTGAGCTGCCAGGCTCAGTCAATCAAACTGCTTGATTGCGAGTTAATATTGCCAATAGATGTTCAGAAACGCTGACATCTTGGCAAGATTAACGCAGGCGGTTGTGTATTTGGGTTAGCCGGGTACAAGTGCAAAAGGTGGTCACGTGTTTATGTCGAGAAACGACTGGCGTCAAAGTTTATGACTTGACTGTTGAACTCAACCGACTGTACAAGTACATCTCATGGCAATATCAACTCGCAAGCAAGCAGTTTGATTGGGTGTGCCTGAGCTGTAGCACAGCTCAGGCTCAGCCAATCAATCTGCTTACTTTCGTACACAATATGGCAACGTTTCTGGACATCTATTGCCAATATCAACTCGCAATCAAGTAGTTTGATTGGCTGTGCCTGAGCTGTAGCACATATACGTGTAACTCGCGGGAGGTGACGTAAATTGTATGTAGGTAACAATGCACCCAAACAACCAGATATACCGAAATAACCCATAAAAGACCGAAATATGAACCGTTCTTCAGGAACCTACGCAGAGTAGGGACGAACTCTACGAATACGAAATTTCTTTCATTTTTGGCGCCACGTATGGATGACAATTAAGAACCTGGAACACAATTTCTGCACCGGGCCGTACAGGAGAAGCTGTCTAAACCGGACACCCTACACACATTTGTATGCTTAATGTTGATGGATTTAATTGTCACGTTACCCGATGTTATAATGCATGTTCATGATCGTACAGCACATATGAATGTATTGGAGTGCTCATTTGTCTGAATTACAGTGGAGCATCTCTAAGCAGGTGTCCGGTTTAGAGAGGTTCCACTGTAACCCTAAAGTTCGTTGCTTAGTTGCTACACCGCATAGATACGAACATTAATGTTATTAATGTTCGTCTTTCCCCGGTGTAGAAACTAAGGAATTAATTTTAGGCCCTTATGATTTGTCCTTCTGCGGAGTAGAAAGGAAGATATGGAATATTAGGGGGTCGGTTCACTAAGCTTCGTACGACTAAAATGTTCGTAAGTGAAAATTTAGGATCGTCTGGAATTTCAATCGATGGATTTACATTTATTGAACATAACAATAAATGTAAATCCAATAATTGTTTGCAAGATACCATTGTTAATGCGAAATTTACAGACTATCATAATGTTGCACTTACGAACAGTTTAGTCGTACGAAGTTAGTGAAACGGCCCCAAGATTCTTAATTTTAGTCTCTACCCGTCTTAGAAAGTGAGAAGCGAAATTTGAGTCTTTTAATGTCCTAAGGCAAGGCACAATGAAAGTGTATGGGCGTTACGGATACTGGGGTCCGTTTCACTAAACTTCGTACGACTAAAATGTTTGTAAGTGCAAAATTATGATAGTCTGTAAAGTTCACATTAACAATGTGTTCTTCTAAACAATTATTGGATTGACATATATTGAGCATAAGCTGCATATGCAGCCTATGCTCAATAAATGTAAATTCATCAATAGAAATTTGCATCTGCACTTACGAACATTTTAGTCGTATGAAGTTTAGTGAAACAGCCCCCTGGTATGTAAATCTGCTTTACTCCCGTACCGCGCGATGCAGCGCTATTAAACCTAGTACATTTATTGGGTATCCGGTTTAGAGAAATGCGTTTGTTTTTAATCTCTGTAATCACTGCAATGCGTTAAGTTTTGCAATCATGAACATATATTATCATTAAGGAAAAAGTACATTGAAATCCGTCATATTTATATGTGTAGTTATCGGAATGTGATTAAATAAAATGGTATGTGTGTCTAATATTGGTCAAGCAAAATATATAAACCGAAACTAACCTGTTAAATAAGTAAACTAAGTCATTCATCTAGGACACAATCTGTGCCAAAGTGATTTTGAACACAGAAAACAGTTCCTTACGTTTAATAATTTAACATCTTGGTGAAATAGATTGTTGATATTTAAACATTCATCAAATTGGCCCTTCAGCAGTCAAACGGAAAATAATCGCACGTAATTCCTTAGACGTTATCTCCGTAGAGAAACATTTAGAAATATTTCGAAAACTTTCATGTTTCACGAAACACCTGACATGTGTCGATTATGTTAGATGTATGAGGTGCTTGTGTTTTTATCTGAAGGAAATTGTCGAAACTTGCTTCATAGAAATTATAATGTATATTTTTTCTGGCACATGTAGTCATGTCCAGCAATTAACACGGTTATCCTGACTAATCGTGCCAATACTTGATTCGATTTGATTTAATATTCTTCAACTACCGTTCAACAGCTAAGGTCTTTTTAGGTTTACGGGGTCGATTCTCATATGTTACCTGTTCTGATAAGGGGGGAGGGGGGTGAATCCTAAACTCAGAACTGAAATATGAACAACCTGACCTGGTGCCAGGTCCTCAACACCGTCCCTAGTCACTTAGCCCTTATTCCCAAAAGTAATAGGATTAGTAATAATCGTATTACTTTTATAATGGACATAACCACGAAGTAGAAATTTACCTGAGTGTCAAACCAGGGACATCGGGCTCCCGGTAAGGATGAAACTCATCGTTAAATGTACCCTTCACATGCTCCCAACCAACCGCCCAATTGTGTCAATATTTGTACTTCGTTTTATTTCTAAATATTTGAATAGTATGTTTAAAATCAAGCATCTTGATTTGCTGGGCATGAGCTGTGTTACAGCTCAGGCACAGACAATCAAACTGTTTGATTGCGAGTTGGTATTGCCAATCGATGTTCTGATACGTTGGCATCTTGAAAAGATTAACCCTTTCACCCCTAAGTAACTGGAATGAATTTTGATATGTTATTTTTGCAACCAATCCATCAGTCACAGACATGCTTTTCAGACTAGTCCATTTATGCAAATGTGGTATTTTTGTTGTCAAAAATAAAAAAATTACTTTCAAACAGTGCAGATCCTGATGAGACGGCTCGTTACGAGCCGGCTCATCTGGATCGGCATTGTTTGTATAAACCGCTATAGCGAGCTTTCGGGTTCGAAGGGTTAACACAGGCGGTTGTGTATTTCTAAAGTTGTGCACATTGTGCCTATTTCTGGTAGTAAGCGTTTTCCTATTTATAATTGGGTTTGGCTTAAGCTAGTGCCATGAGGCGCCTGTGCCATATACTGCGATAAAAAGCACAGGTGTGTGAACAGATGGTCAGTATGTTGGTTCATATGAGTAATTTGGTGAATTTCGGGTAGATTTGGTGGATTTCGTAGGGTTTTGGTAATTTACCTAGTTGTGTGCAACTACTAATGTTCAATCATTACACACGACAGAAATGGTCAATTATCTACACATTCACCGTTCCGAACTTTCGGACCCATTTTATACTGTCAACATACAGACATACATACAAATTCGTACTTACACGTGTAGCTCGCGGGAGGTGCTGTACATTGTATGCTGGTAACAATTAATACACACAAACCACCAGATATACCGAAATAACACATAAAACACCGAAATATTAACCGTTCTTCAAGAACCTATGATAAAAAGTTGCACAGTCGGAGATACAACTGAAGATGCTCAATAAATCCGCTTGTTCAATGAATGCCTTTTCTGGTTGTCGTGTTTGGCGTTTATCATAGATTTCTTTACTTTGTCAGGTATATTGTTGAACACATTAGCCACCTGGGGCCGTTTCACTAAAATGTTCGTAAGTGCAAAATTATGATAGTCTGTAAATATCACATTAACAATGTTTTCTTGCAAACAATTATTTGATTTACATTTATTGAGCATAGGCTGCATATGCAGCCTATGCTCAATAAATGTAAATCCAATAATTGGAATTTGCACTTACGAACATTCTAGTGAAACGGGCCCCAGTAGATTTGATCAGGGTGTGAATGTACACATTTTCTACATGTACATTCAGGAATCTTGAACGACGACAAATATTTGCCAATCCAGTGGGTGGTCGGTATGATTTGGTAAACTATATGGCGGTCATTTGAGAAACTGGGCTTACGGCAGCTTTTGTCAATCTTGCTCTTGATGTGCTAGCACATTCCTGCAGCCTGATAATAATACAATGTATATGGTAGTGTTTGTTTGTTTCTTTCATAGACTGCATGGCGAATAGTGTAGATCTTGGACATCAGTGTAGATACAGATCAGACTACGCATCTGCAGATTCCGACCTACATATACATGTAAATAAATACTAGTAGTAAAACAGAACAAAAACCCGAAATAATAATCTACTGCAAGTTAAAAAAAAACTGCTATTGTAGATGATAATGATCCAGATTGGTCAAAATGCAACACATCTGGTAGTGTCATTACCTATGCTGGTCAAATACTATAACCCCCATTTCCCATAGATCGCCACACATTGCTCGCCCCCTCCATCGTCGTTCAAGTGCTGCTTGAAGCTTATCTGACATCTACGATTTGGCGTATGACTAAAATACATGTACCTTGTGGTCAACAGAAATCTAAGCTCGGTTATCTAAGCGTTATTAAGTTCAACCTCGCCTGTGACTTCGTTTCTGTGGCGATATGTGGTCCGCCACGACAAAAAATGATATATAACGTCTTGATGCTGATATGACCTCTGCGATGTGGCGTATGATTAAAATAGATTATGGTCAAAAGCATTTCGTGGTATGCTATTTGATCTAGCGGTATCCAGGTTCAACACAATTGTGGTCAACAGAAATCTAAGCTTGGTTACCCAAGTTCAACTTTGCTGCAACTTCGATACTTTTGACACCATGAATATTAGTACTGCAGATAGGTGAAATATTTGGAAGAATTGTGGGTTTGGTGAAACAAGCATGAAATTTGGCAGACAATTAAAAAAGGTGCTTGGGAAGATAATTGGCTATAGGGCCATTCCAGATTCATTCCATGAGCGGAGAATTCAAGATGGCCGCCGCCGCCATTTTGGATTTTGACCTGATTTTCAACTTTTTATCCCGATGGCATAGATAGTCATGTAATGCATCTTTTCAGGGGTTTTCAAGGGTGGTGATTCTATTTCTGATGATATTTTTTTGATTCAGTGCCAGTGTTCGTGTCAGATCAAAGTATATGTTCATAATTAGTCTGGAAAATCACAATACATGACGTTTTTGATTTTCTCGCCCTTTGCATATATCTTAAAACGGAATTTTCCTGAAGAATTTAACACTGACGAGTCTTGATGCAGTTGAGCCGAAAAGTTAGCTCTTCCAAGGCAAGACCCACCGGTGCCAAAGCAAGAAGGTCCAAACCGAGCAGACTGTCAGCTTATACCTCAAGCCTTGCGGAAGGAATATCGGTAGGTTTCACATTATTCATTAAAATAGAGTAATAAATCCTAAGGGGGATTTGCGCAAGACTAACATAACAGTAACAATAAAACCATAGAAAACTACGGCACGGGTACAGCGGTGGTCACAGAGCCTTCAACATGGTAAGAAATGCACTCCATAACCAGCGGTGTACGGTCCCCAAGAAAAACAATAACTACAAAAAATAAGAAAATAACACAAAATGAAACAGAGGCACCACAAAACAGATCCATAAAAAATGAATCACTACAAAAACAACGGTCCTATTAGTAGAAATGAAGAAACACAAAACACGTCACAAGAAGACACGATAGCAAGGCTACCGCCTGGGAACGGTCAGTGAAGTAAAAATCCACTGAGGGGTTAAACCTCGGTTAGTGTGGGCCCACGAACGTCCCACTTACCCGGCCATTGTGTCTATCGTGTCTATACGGGACATTACACATTAGAAACATTATGCATAGAAAAAGGTCTGCCTGCAAAAACGTGCTATTTAAACATTATCCCACTTTATTTACAAATGAAGCAAAAATTACCACATGTACATACATTTACATGTTTAAATAATTATGTTATTTTCTGCTTTACAGCTGGCTGGAGCACCTGAAGCAGGTGGTGGACTCTGACACCCTGAAGGAGGGTGAGATGATCTCCTGGGCTGCATACCATGCAAGCCAGCAAGCAGCACGACCACCAGAAGACATGAATGTGGCTCTCACGTCCTTGCTACCCCTTTTCCATGACGAGGCAAAATCCGTAGCCATGATCTGCCACCCGATGGACATCGTGAAGACGGCAGTTGATGTCCTGAACCCTGGCCAGATCCCAGTCCTCACATGTGACCAGCCACTCTACACTCTGGCAAAGCAGATCCAATGGAGCTGGCCTACAAGTTATGGCGAGGATAGATTTGTAGAGATGTTTGGTGGCCTACACATCGAGATGGCGTCCTTCAAGGTCCTTGGAGATCTTCTGGAGGGCAGCGGCTGGACAGGAGCACTCGTTCAGGCCGGGGTTGCTACCAGTGGAACAGCAGATTCGTTTCTGAAAGCATCCCACGTGACAAGCACAAGACGGGCTCACCAAGTTACAGCCAGTAGCCTGTATCTACTTCAGCAGAGTGCCTACAGGGATTACATCCAGACCTTGGAAGATGCAAGTGAAGTGGTGCCATTTGAAGACTGGTGTGATGCAAGGTCCGATGCATGTCCTCATTTCCAATTCTGGTACTTCATCCTGCAGCTGGAGCTGGCTGTGATGGTATACGTGAGAGCGATACGTGAGGCCGACTTCCTGCTCTACATGGAGGCCCTGTCTAAGATCGTCCCTTGGTTCTTCGCCCTGGACCATACACACTACTCGAGATGGGTGCTGATCCACCTACGAGACATGGTGTCACTGAAGCAGCTCCATCCCGATGTCTATGCTGAGTTTCTGAATGGGTACTTTGTCGTCAAGAAGTCAAAGCGTGCATACTCTGCTGTTGCTATTGACCAGGCCCATGAGCAGAACAATGCTTCCGTGAAGGGAGACGGCGGTGCTGTGGGCCTGACGGAGAACCCTGCAGCTCTTCGTCGCTGGATGGTATCTGGTCCCGAGATGGCTCATTTAATTCAGGAATTCGAGGGATCAACCGAGAAGAGGCAGGACACAGATGGACGTCACCATGAACAGAAGAGACATGCACAGACGACATTTGCACAAGATGTGCGATCACTGAGCCGAGCCATGGAAGAGATGGGGAACCCGTTCGCTGAATACAGCAGTGATCTCCTTGTCCTGAACATCAGAGACGTTGTGGACACAGCAATGGCAGACACAGTGCGGCAGATGGAGAAACTTGGACTAGAGCAGTATGAGACATATGTTAAAGAGAGGCTTGTGAACCAGACAGTGCCTATCACAGATCCCATCAAGCGGAACAAACTCCATCTTTTCAGCCGCCCACCAGTCAGAGAGAAGTCAAAGAAACAGCTACAGATGTCATTCCTGAAGAACGACTGTTCGCTCTTCTCCAGGCTGTACATTGCCTCCCAGATACGTCATGGTGATTTGGACGAGTTCTTTCAGCACGAAAACCTTGTTCCAGTGAAAGAGGATCTCTCCACCCCCAGAGTACAGGTCAACATCCTGGATGGTGCTGCCATAATCAACATGCTGCGACCAGGGACTGCAAAGACATTCCAAGGTTATGCCACTGATGTCTTCGTGCCGTATGTCACATCCCAGCTTCAGCATGTAGACAGACTAGACATTGTCTGGGATCTGTACATGGCAGACAGCTTGAAGGCGGACACTCGCAACAAGAGAGGAAAGGGAGTCAGGAGACGAGTCGAGCCATCAAGTGCAGTTCCTGGAAACTGGCAAGAGTTTCTCCGCATCGACGACAACAAGACGGAGCTGTTCTCCTTCCTGGCTTCTAATGTGGCAGAAATTGGCACCAACAAACATCTCGTCACCACACAATGCACTGGCGTTCTTTGCTCCAATCGCCAGGACGTGTCGGCTCTAGCGCCATGCACGCATGAGGAAGCTGACACTCGTATCCTCCTGCACCTACAGGATGCCGTACAACAGGGGTACAGCAAAGTGTCAATACGCACAGTTGATACAGACGTGGTAGTCCTGGCCATAGCATCAGCCAATCGCCTCAACATCTCTGAACTGTGGATTGCCTTTGGAGCTGGGAAGAGCTTCAGGTTCATCGCTGCTCATGAGATCGCCTAAGCTCTTGGTCCTGACCGATGTGTGGCCTTGCCGATGTTCCACGCCTTCACTGGATTTGACACGGTGTCCTGTTTTGGCGGCAGGAGCAAGAAGACTGCATGGGACACCTGGACCACCTATGGAGACGTCACACCAGCATTTTGCGCCTTGGGTGCCATACCAGACCCACGTGCCATTGACGAGTGGATGCAACCACTAGAGCGATTTGTGGTCCTGCTGTACGATCGCACCTGGACAGAGGAGGGTGTGAACCAGGCAGGGAAACAGCTGTTCAGCAAGAAAGGCAGAGCTATTAATGGTCTGCCTCCTACACAGGCTGCACTCATCCAACACACCAAGAGAGCTGTCTACCAGGCTGGTCACTGATGGACCCAAATGAGCTTCCGTCACCAAGTGAATGGGGCTGGAACAAGAAGCCTGGTGGTGGATGGAGTATAACCTGGACGACCCTACCAGAAGCATCAGAAACTTGCAGGGAACTCTTGCGATGTGGCTGCAAGAACGGCTGCAGAGGACGCTGCAAATGCCAGAAGGCGGCTCTTCAGTGTACAGCTCTTTGTCAGTGCGGTGGACAGTGCTCTGAGTGGACGCGGCTCACAGAGAACAGTTCATTACTGTTTGGACACAATTTCCATCCTATTGACTTGCAATTAGACTATAATAAGCTATTGTGTGTACCTCTGCTACCTACAAAAACAGAAGAAATAATTTTGGGTTGTTTGACACACTTGACGAAGTGGTCCTGATTTCAAAATCGTAACATCACGTAAAAATGATAATAAATCTTATTGTTTAGCTCAAACTAGTAATTATTTGCCATTTCACTGTTATGTGGACAGTAAAATTACTGATGTATGATTTATAATACAAAGAAAAAACATTCCCACCCCTAGCATTGATTTAACCTACAATATCAAAGAATTTCAAATAAGCGATGGCGGCCATCTTGAAAATGGCCGCCATTTTTGTCACAGGTCGAATCTGAGATGGCCCTAGATCTAAAAATCACCACAGACGCATAGTCTACATGCGGACCAAATTCCATGCTTGTTTCATCAAACCCACAATACTTTCACCTATCTGCAGTACTATATGTGATACTTCATAATCAAAGGGAAATATTGACTTGTTGACCAGTACATATGTTGATCAGCTGCAACACATACACCACCGTCTGTGCTAATCTTGCCAATATCTATAAATGTGAGTATTACAAAATGCTTGAATATTGTGTTTGAAAGTCAGCAGCTTGATTGGCTGAGCCTGAGCTGTGCTACCGCTCAGACACAGCCGATCAAACTGCTTGATTGCGTGTTGATATTGCCAATAGATGTTCAGAAACGCTGACATCTTGGCAACATTAACGCAGGCGGTGCTGTATGAAGCTTGCTATACTGGATGTAAACTGTTCGACAAAATAACGTGTTTGTTTATTAAACGCCACGTTTACTGAAATAAAAATAAAAATGACTAGCTAGTTTCGACTTATGTGACCCTACAATGTTGGATAGAAGTACTGCCCAATTTCTATATTGTATGTCAGGCATTAAGCACGTACGAAATTGGTACCATTCACTGGCTTACCAAACAGTATTATCAGCCTGTGTGGAGGCTCGAACCTTCGCCCTCGCAGTTGTTGTTTATTTTTATTGAAATGCATTATATCATATAGAACTAACGACGGCTTATACTTGAAAATTAAAATGATGCATAATTTGTACATTTGTATACTGTATTTATTGTATCATCACAGCTATTTTGTTTTGGTTAGAACCTACTTTTTTTATTGCATAAAAAATAAATAAAGTATGCATAAATTGAAAACGTCTCCCTCAAAGTATACTTAGCAAGATAAGTGTCCTTATCGATTTCTGTGATTGGCTACTGAAAATTTAGTCACCATATGATGTTATTTACAGAAAATATCAGAGCTCCTGTACATATTTTTCATACAACTTGGCGCATTTTCTTAGGTACAAAAACACATGGCTTGTTCCATATAACGATATACTGTGCTAGTAAAAACACATGGTTTGTTCCATATAACGATATACTGTGCTAGTAACCACGAATTTCTGGGCCCAGGGTGTCGTTTCACTAAACTTCGTACGTGAGTGCACGTTTAGGATAGTCTGGGAAGTTCATTTGATGGATTTACATTTATTGGACATTGACCATATATATGCAGCCTATGCTCAATAAATGTCAATCCAAGAATGTGTTAATGTGGAATTTACAGACCATCATTATTTAAACTTACGAACATTTTAGTCGTGGGAAGTTTAGTGAAACGGCCCCCTGTTGCTCAAAACATCTGTTAGCAGTGTCTCTGTGCGTTTGCACACGGAAGTTTCTGTGTTGTATTGAACCAAAATTGCTGCAGTCGTTTCTGAGCTATTGGGGGGTGGGTGGGGTACATGTATGTAGAATCGGAATGGACAAACATTGCATGCGCGTAAATAAAAAAGTTGCCTGATAAACAGAATACCATGCTAGTGTCTTTGGTTATCAAGCATCATACTCGGCTCGGAAACGGTAGGAATTCCTCGGCAAGCATCGGAATTCCTACGCGTTTCCTAGCCTCATCGGATTAATGTGATATCAAAGGACTGATAAGTGATATTCTCTATATCTCACAAAGACCAACAAACAACAGTTCAAAGCAGCCCACCAGTCAACTCTACATTTTTCCTTGACGGTGATATCGACATGACGTCTTGTTATCGACACCCTGAAGTTATCGCCTATCGGAGATTGCGCAGTGAGGGCCGTGTGTCTGTTACTTGTTTACAAAAAAAACATCAGCTTCCGGAATTGCCTAGGTACTCACGTAGAGTTTCTGAGAGTTTTTTCGATGGTGTTTATTTTTGTTCGCGTCTTTTTTGCTTCTACTATTGTATTGGGTGATGATCTGCTTATGACCAGTCATGACAAAATCGGGTTTAATGAGTTGTTGGAACTGTGTAGGTCCCGTATTGTGAAAGGCAAAGTTCTTTATTTGTGGTTGAGGCTGGATAAGTGGTGATTACGGGTTTTGCGACCAGTGTAGAACCAGATCAGCCCGTGCATCTGCACGGCCTGATCAGGATCTGAACTGTTCGCCATTTCCTAAATGAACACCAGTATTGCTTCTAGTAAACAATATATAGATCGTTAGCAGGCTACAGATGTGGTTCACACTGTTCACAAATCCCATAAGCCCCATTTCTTCAGTCTGAGACAGGAGAAATGGGGCTTCTGTGATTCGTGACCAGTGTTCTGTAGCTATCGATTAAATAGCACACTCCTGTAGCATGATAGCGATCTATACTGCTTGTTAAAAGCATGACTGTTGATTCATTGATGGATGGCGAACGGTGAACTTCCGATCAGACTGTGGGGATGCACTGGCTGATCTGGATCTACACTGGCCCATTTATCCAGTCACAATTTGGTTAAATTGAACTGTGTCAGAAAGTATTTGCAGTATGGACCCTGGTCAGGATGTGTAGATTAATACGTATGTAGACTGTTTACAACGATTATAACACTCCTTTTAACAAGACGAGTCACTTAAGCTTAAGACAAGATGGTTGTATTTCATTTCTAACTGGATTACGTCTTAAACAGCTCTTATATCAGTAAAACTATACTAATAGTGTATTCTGATTGCGGATATACTGCATATATAGTTACATACATGTCCATATTACATTATAGTATAGTTTTATACTATATGAACTTATATTATATTAAAATTAAAGGGATCCGTGAAAGAAGCCCTCTTCTTTCACTGACCCCGTCAATCCTTTGAAAGAGCCGATATATGTTTGCTTAAAAAATAAATTGCGAACAGTGTATATCCTAAACAAAGACTACACTGATCGTGAAACCAACAAGCCTAGTCGTACTATGTGTATACAGTATCATATAATAGTTTATACAAGTACCACTTCATCGCAGAATATACACTTATATAACATCTCTCGTTTTCCCAGTAAACCCCACTCTTCGTCCTTCATATTTTTATATTTCTGTATTGTGCTTGGATATTTTACTCCCACATGGGACGTTCTTACTACACATTTGTTTTACTCATATTTTCATTGATTGAGGTTGGAGGAAATGGCATTTCGCATGACCTGTTTCTAGCGTTAAGACTGTCACCTTTCGACGTTATTCAAGGAATTTGTGTGTACCATACTATTGTGAACAGAAAAGAAGAGAGGTGTATTTTGTAATTTAGATATTCGTATAGAGACACGTGGAATTGCTACGTATTTTATCATAACTAAGGATGCAGATAGTTGGTGGATGTCCGGTTTAACGGTGTCCTACTGTATAATTAATCACAATTAGATCACGGTTCGTTCGCATGTACGAGGAGATAATCCGCGAGCTTTAGCGAGTTGCTATTAATGTAATATCATGTTTTGGATTGCGGCCCAAGTAGCGTAATTCCGTATGAATACTTTTCAAATAAAGCACAGTGTTGGCGTTTCCCTGTTGTTTGCTGCTTTCAGAAATAATTTTGGGGAATAATAACGACATAATTTAACATTTCGTATGCGACGACATATTTTAAAGTAGGAAGTAGACTCTAATAACATTAACTTTGTAACAAAACACGACGTCGGGCAGATTTGCTAGCGTGATACCTTATAATTGTCGCCGTGTGTCTTTCTTGAGGATCGCCTGATTACCATCGCCTGATTCAGACATACATTATTATGCAGTCAAGTGATACGCTGATGATTTGATACCACAATCGTGCGAAAAGCAAGTTTATGACCATCAAATTTCCAATTAATGTCAAGACTTTTCTAAAACTCCACCGACCTCACTGTGTGTTTTGTGCATTATGTATTGCTTGTACACAAACAATGAAGGAGCTGCATTGAAATCACTGATTCTGAATCTATTAGAGAGATGTTGATGCATTTGTTTTGCCAAATTCAATACAAACCCTGGATAATTATGTCATTATATAGCTGTGTGTCTACCTACGTTTATGATAAAATGAGTGGCATTAAATGGCATACCATTCGCTAAGTACTGGATTGAATTGTTCAAAAGTGTCTCAATTTTCCAAGATAATAGATGGTAATACCGTTGGCATACACTAGGTTGTTCATATTTAAGATTATTTAGGAATCAAAGTGCAGTGTAAGCGAAGACTTCGCTGATATGTAGCCAGTTAAATTATGCGTTCACAATTTTGAATGCATAAGAATAACCGACGAAAAAGAGCTACAATGTCAAAGAACGACAGTTAGGCGACAATACACAGCGCCTGAAGCATTTCTAAGTCATTGATGCTGCGAGGAACTCGTGCAAGTATCCTTGCTATAATATTTTATCACGACACCATGGCCATAACGTCAAACATTAATTCACGTTCAGTGACGTCACAAGTACGTGACGTCAAGTCATGACGTCATAATATGTGTACTAGGTGCAAGGCATCGCGTCTCATATTAGTGAACGTTTCAGTAAGTTATAATTTTCCGTTTTCTGTTCACACTTAATGTTAACTGACACCAGTAAACGTAAATGGGAGGGCAACATGTGAAATTTTACAGGGACGCTGCAAACGTCGTTTTTCCGACGTCATTTACCGCTTTTCATGACGTTGTCATTAAGCCCGGTTTTCGTATGGCGCGGCCCATATATAAGTGATTGTTTCAATATGTGCACAGCGTGAACGCTTAGTGTTCTGCCCGCACAATCTGTGTGAGGTGGGAATTCGTGAGTCTGTTCCAAAATCAACACGCTAAATGTCGTCATTAGAGTCTACTTTAGTTCCACGTGGTCTTTGAAGCTGGCGCGGGTAAAGTGTGTTAGGCGCACATGCTTTTTAGGCTTCCGTTCACGTACATGTACATTTTGACTCTGTATGAGACACTCCATGCGATTTTGTACCTTTGGACATCTTCGTAATTTCGTTTACAAAATTTACGATATTTTCCGTGAATATAATTCCGCATGTACTCTGAAAATTTTGTCAACTTTTGACTTTATCGTGTAAAAATATTGTCAATTTTGTAAACGTATTTAATGAAATTACGCAGATGTCCGAAGGTACAAAATTGGCGTGTGTCAATTATCTCATTGTCTAGATGGTCAATTCTAATGCGATAAATGTATATATCCCGAGAAATTGCATAGCATAACCAGACGATGGCACCAGCCTCGTAGCTATAGACGTTTCATAGTCCTTACCAGAACGAGAAAACTTACTTTTAAGAGACATGTTGTTTAGCCCCAATGTTAAAATCCGATATAAACTATTCACGCCACACAATCAATATACGTACGTAGCTTAAGAGATTTCGTCGAATACATTTTTGAAGGGCGATTGTTTATTTACCAAAAGAAGTACTTAAGTTTGGATAGTTTTTGGGATTTAATATGGAGAATAGTAGTTTGGCGACAATGAGAAAAAAACAACAACGCAGATATGGGTGTTCGTCTAGACTGCGGACAGATAGGTGTTATGTTCTTAAGATCACGTATTGCCTGTTCAGTTAGGGGCTGTAAGAAAATATGGACATTCTTTGCCAGTTTATTACACAAAGCATGCAACAAAATGAAATGAGCACATAAAACGCTATTAAAACGACTCGGTTTTCTCTGTGCTTTATACGAGCTGTTCGCTTTGCCTGTAACCGAATCCTTCCGCTAAATAATCGCCAAATTTATTTATATCTGGCTGTGACTGGAGAAATGGGTTGTGTGGTATTTGTAGACAGTGTAGTTGCTGATCAAACGCACACTCACGTAGCCTGATAACGATCTGTGTTGCTTGCTATAAGCATAACGGGTGTTTCATTGATCGATTGGCGAACGGTGCAAATACTGATCAGACTGTGCGAATGCACAGGCTGATCTGGATCTACACTGGGCACAAAACCCATAGGCCCCATTTCACAGTTACAGCCACATATAAGCATATGTCTAATGGGCATACATGTACAAACTTTCATTAATCTGTCGAAACAAACAAAAACAGTAGCGTATAATGCTACTAATATCGCGCGTGCACACATATTGTATTATACCGTCTTACTTTTAATCATTTATTATGAGTTATACAAGGGTAAACTTCTGTTATGTGCATGATTTACCCAATAAAAATACGTTTTGTCAGCACATGTGCTCATAAAATATGTTTTTGGTGAAGAAATAAGACCGTTTTTAAGAAGGTAAACGCACAATATTCGTTTCCCGGCTTTAATGGTAAACCCGATTCTATACTACGGTGCTATGATTTATGGACATTTCCATACAAGGGTCTGGATTTCAGTTTCAACTGCTTTATATACAGCGTAAATGACACAGTAGCTAACGATACAGTAACTGCTGAATATACCACAGGAACCAGCTCGCGAGAAACTGTCGAAGTGATACAAATCTCATGCGCTGATACCACGAAACAACGTGCACATGTACCCATGATCACGCGCATATCGAGTTAATTGCAAACAAAATACAGTGTATGCGTTCATCTTGCCAACATGCCAACGTTTCTGTTGTGCATCTCAGGCTCAGTCAATGAGGCTGATTACGTTTAAACACACTATTCAGTGGCGTAGTTTATTAATGCACCACTAGATACCTGATACATGGAGAATTCCAGGTTTATCAGGGAAGGCTAGGAAACGTGCAGGAATTTCGACGCTCGCCGAGGAAATCCTACTGTTTCCGAACCGAGCCTGATAAACTTGAAATCAAAATACACTCGGCTGGTATTATCCATGTATCGGGTAACTTTTATGCTAGCGGATGGTCAAATATAAAATGAAAAGTCATGCAGAGCATGATGTTATTAGCCGATCAAATCAGGGTTCAATATATGTCCACATTTTAGTAGTTACGGAATCTCAGGGAAAAGTGCGAGAAGTGTTGATTTCCTCCCCAAACAAATTCTCCCAGTTATATTTAGCTATCATTAATATCTGATCATAGCAATACTTATGGTAGTCAAATGTAAACAATATTATTCCAGTTGAAAGAATTAACCTTTGAATATAGGTGAAGGCGCTTAGCATTACACAAATATGTAGCAAGTCAACCGAAATCTCATAAATATCCCGGCCATCTTGAAAATATGATAATTATATACTGAATATTAGTGTAGTTTACGTAAATTCTTTAATATATCCATCAGAAATGTTTTTTAACAACTTACACCAATTTCCAAGTAAAGGACCACCTGGATTTTTTGGAAACCCTATACATTCAAGTTTATAAAAACACCGGGTGTCATAAATTAACACGAGGTGCCGGAATCTTATATATATACCTACAATTGCCCCTGGACTAGAAGGCAACCGCCTCACTTTAGTTTACCGCCTAACTTTAGTTTACCGAACTCTTGTAGTGAAAACGTTTATGTATAGCCAAATTGTGTTATTTCGCTATATTTAAAGTTTTCAACAGAGATAATGGTCAAAAATGAAAAAGTGTCCTGTTGATGTAATTTGGAAGTGATACAACAAATTTCGCGTTTGTAGATTACCGAATATAGGAGAAAAGGGTGGTTACAAACTTTTTCACACACGAATGGATAACCAATATATAGCCGATCTATAAATAGATCGGCTAATAATAAGTTTCGTTGAAAAGAACACGGACTTGTGTTATACGACATTCTGTAATCATTATGTACGTATTCTGCCAACACAAAACTCATTACCTAATAAAATAGTTTCCTATCATTCAGCGTGTATATGGTCAATGCGCATCTAGCTACTAAATAAAGTCGGATGAACGTATACACCGTATATGTCACACGCACAATCATGATGATAAATGTCGTCCTCAAACATTCTGGCACAAACAATGAACACCCGCAAGCAGTGAAATCCGACTCCGATGTTGCAGGCAAACATACCCGACTTGAATGCCATCAAAACGAAACCTGTCAGAAAGTATCAAGATAACAAAAAAACGTAACTCGGCTCCTTGACTAACATAGTAATTATGCTGTATGACTCTTCATCGCGTCGTCATGGTTCACATTCATTAGAGTTTACATATACAATTTCCATACACAATCGCCTGTGTTATAAATCTTGCCCAGAATACCAAGTGTTGGCAATGCCAGTTCGCAATCAAGCAGTTTGATTGGCTGATAGTGGTATTGGTAGTGGTAGTGGTAGTGGTAGTGGTAATAGTAGTGGTAGTAGTAGTGGTAGTAGTAGTGGTGGTAGTAGTGGTGGTGGTAG
>JAQRGA010000357.1:0-22500 GCA_029237695.1 Conchocele bisecta | reverse complement strand
AAAAGGATCTGTTCCAGTGCATGGTTGTAATACACACATTGAAATGGTTGCATGTTGCTAGCACGACTCACGCTTGCTGTGTCATTGGTGCTTACGAGTTTGATATAATTTGCCCAAAATGGAAACCTCTCTAGATGTACAGTAGGATCATTTGATAACAAATAACAAGAGATGAAATACATGTACATTGTCCAACTACAGTTGAACCTCTCTAAACCGGACACCAAGCAAACACATTGTGATTATTTTTCTCATGAGTTTCTTGATCATTTATCACAGATGATAATGTCTGTGCGTGATCACATAGCACACAAATATGGCTCAGAATAATAAAATGTCTGATTTACATTGAAATCTCTCTAAGCGGACACCCTGGGGACCTCTTCGGTTGTCCGGTTTAGAGAGGTTTCACTGTACATGTATCTCATTTGTATCACAGACTAAATGAAACGAAACGTAACATCGTTGAATGTTGAGTGCATTGAATGATGACTTTGGTCGATATACTAGTAGATCATTTGCAACATACTGTTCGTTTGGAAATGATCTAACTAAGAAAATAAAAGTTAAATTGTGAAAATCGGTCCACTATTTCGGAAATTAGAAAACTATCGTTCATATATTGCACTAAGTCACTTTTATGCGGGAAACGGCAAAAAATACTATAGTCTGTGTATAAATTACATATGTATCGAATTCCGTATGTGTTACACAGCACACGGTCATGTTTATTTCTATGTATACTTGATACGGGGCAAACATGTACATGTGATGTGAGGAAGGTCGTATTACAACATGTGCATGTTAACAATAGTATTGGTTGAGCATATCCTGTGTGTATAATACATATACATTTATTCCTGTGACTGGAGAAATGGGACTTATGGGTTTTGCGACCAGTGTACATCCAGATCAGCCTGTGCATCCGCACAGTCCGATCAGGATTTGCACTGTTCGTCATTCCATCAATGAAATACCCGTCATGTGTATATGAAGGTCTAACCGGAATTTCCTGTCTGTAAGGCAAGGCGACTTACAATCCGCCCTGCGTTAGACAGAACATTCTGGTCCATACATATCATTACCAGGCTACAGGAGTGTGCTACATGTATTTGATCAGGATCTACACTGGTCACAAATCCCACATGCATCATTTCTCCAGCGAAAGCCACATATATTCGCATGTTAAAGTTCACATGCGTGTACATGTATGCAGTTATTGTACCACTTAGTAGTATTCATATGATATAGTGCATATATACTGTATTAGATTACTGTAAAATATGCTGCTTTGCGAACGGCATAATGTATCACGTTTACGTGTCAAGGTGCATGATCACGTGGATACAACAACAACAACAATCGCTGAACATGTTGAAAGCGCGCCCACTCCAAAGTAAGTATTATTTGATATTTTCCTTAATAGACAACGGATTTTGATGAAACATGGCGCAGCAAACGTGTCTTCATTAGCTGCATTTTGGTGGTCCCGGGAGTTCGGCACATACTTATCTCTTTTTGCGAAGAATCGATTTCCGTGTCCGTAGACACGGAAATCGATTATTCGCAAAAACGACAGAAGTTTGGGACAAAGTACCGAGACCACCAAATGCAGCTTAACAAGACGCATTTGATGCGCAATATTTCATAAAATTCCGTTGCATAATAAGGACAAAATAAAATAATACGTACTTTGAATCGGAGGGCTTCTGGAATTTCAGTACTAGTTGTTGTTATTTTAACCACGTGATCATACACCTTGCGTGTACATGTATCTATATTCTATATAGACAAACACTTGTATGACAGATAAATACAACCGTTTATCAGGCAATGCTAGGAAACGCGTAGGAATTCCTCGACATCGAATTCCTACCGTCTCCGAGCCACGCTTGATATGAAAAGACCTATCTGGTATTTTGTTATATGTATCAAGAAACAAACAAAATGTAACGAACTTAGTGTTATCGCTTTCTGCAAATCTATCCGCCATGCGTGTGTACTTGTAATATTGGGGGATAGTAGTCAGTTATCGTTCCTGTATAGGTGGCGCCACTCATCACGGTCCCAGCTGTTGTGTTCGTTTCGTGTAAACAACGTGTTCACCTTAGTTCATAATCATACAAGTGGGAATATTAGTGTCTAAATTAAACTTACTAAACTTACGGTTATATTTATCAATTCGTTTAACGAACAAGAATTAAAAGCTGCCGTTTTCATTTTGAGAATCGGTCCTATTTAATGATGAAACTATTTTTTTATCCGATTTTAATAAAAATTAGTATAAATACACATTTATTTGTAAACTCCTCTTCGAATACACTCACCTAGGGTCATATATTAAGGACTTACAGCGGAAGAAACGACCCATGTAGTATTAGTATTAGTATTAGTAGAAACGACCCATGTAGTATTAGTATTAGTATTAGTAGAAACGACCCATGTAGTATTAGTATTAGTATTAGTATTAGTATTAGTAGAAACGACCCATGTAGTATTAGTATTTTAAAACACGTTCAGAGCAGTGGGATACTTTTATAAAAAGTTTCGGCCAAACATGTCGAGTGAAAATAGGTTTTTGCGAATAATATTTTTATTATTCCAAATTGAATCGAAATCCCTATATGTAAAATCATCTAAACAACGAGACGGATCGTTTGCCGTTTACTTTTTGAGAATCGCTCGAAAGGTTATTAAATGATATAATCGGGGAAAAAACAGCTAACATTCAAACTGAAAACACTTTTTTTGGCGAATAACTTTTATTATTCCGAATTGAATCGAGAACCCTATTATTTCTGTGCTGCAACTGCAGCATATAATTAAATATGTAGAATATATTTTAGCAACATGGCATTTAGTAGCGGGCTATATGCTTTATAATTGCGCCAACTGACCCCGTAGTAAACTTTAACGTACAATTATGGCGTGCAACGCTTGTAGATACTGGTATGATTAATGTCTAGTATTACTCCTATATGCCGATGATATATTTATCTGTGCCGAGTCCGCTGAATGTTTACAGCACGGTTTACATGTTTTGGCGGTTACCAGTTAGCAGTAAATACAGAGAGACATTTTTATTTTTCTTACCAACAGAAAATTTCACAATTTTCACACCTTAGGAATAATTTTGCTCATCTGGGGCCCGTTTCACTAAACTTCGTACGACTAAAGTGTTCGTAAGTGCAACATTATGATAGTCTGTAAAGTTCACATTAACAATGTTTTCTGGTAAACAATTATTGGATTTACATTTATTGAGCATAGGCTGCATATGCAGCCTATGCTCAATACATGTAAATCCATCAATTCAAATTTACAGACGATCTTAAATTTGCACTTACGAACATTTTAGTGGTAAGAAGTTTAGTGAAACGGCCCCCTGGAGGTTGTTTATCACACGCACAGAGGACATTATCAGGACAAGCATGGAAGGCTGCATTTAAGTTGAATAAAGGCCTTCACAGTTTTAATGATTTGCCGCCAAAACATGTGTTACAGCTATTCGATTAGATTACCGATTTTAAATTATGGAAGCTATGTTTGGGTATTGGCACAAGCGCATCAGATTGAACGTATCCATTTGCAGATCCTGAGCAGACTGTGCGAGTGCTGATTCGGATCTACACTGGTCGCAAAAACCAATAAGCCCCATTTCTCCCGTGACACCCACTTGTATGTGTGTCCAATAACCGTTCCAAGTCAGTGCCGATGTCGTATCGTAGTAAATACATGTACTTCTGGTTGGAATAACTTTTGTGTTTCTTTAATTACTGGTTATTGTGCATTCGCTTAGTTCCATCTCCTGGTATATTTGTTTCTGTGCTCTTAATTTGGAGCTCTATGCCGCATGTTTTGCATTACTTTTATACAGTGCAACCTCTGTACAACAGCCACACAAGGGAAGACGCAAAACTGGCTGTTGTAGAGAGGTGGCTGTAGTAGGGAGGTTAATGCCGAATTAAATTTTGTCCTCTGCTGTTTATTTATTTTCTTCGATAATTCTCATCAAATACATGCTTTGACAGCATTTTAGAATCATTTCGAATGGAAATGATTCTAAAATGCTGTCAAAACATGTTTTTATTGAGAAAGAATGCAAAAGCATCATCAGACGACAATTTTCGTGCTCAGCATTCTAAGGGTTAGATATAGAGATATAATCGTCCATTTGGGATATAAAATAGCGGCTGTTACAGAGAGGGTGTTGTTGTAGAGAGGTGACCGTTCGGGGAGGTTCCACTGTATATGTTTCTTGTCCGTTTATTTAATTTGGGGACTGTATGCCACTAGTTTCAGAGAGTTTTCAATATATGTATGTACATGTACTTGAATACACGTATAATCTGGTATTGAAGTAATTCAACAGTATCTCCAAATTCAATGTATTCATTTGTCAGAAAATGTTACTTCTTCTCAGTGTGTAGATAATGTACATGACCACCTGTTATGTCTGTGATTGGAGACATTTTACCATCTGTTTCTTGGTCTGTTGGCACATTCTAGCATCATAACGTGATATCTGTAGCCTATTTCACCAACATTGCAAAGTATACTTTTCTAGCAAAGTATACTTTGAGGGAGAATTTTCAATTTTAGGATAAATTTATTAATTTTTATTATACTGAATCACAGCCTGTGATAATGTAATAAATTCAGTGTAATAATTCTGCATACTTTCAATCATCAAATACATGCAGTAGTTAGCTCTATATGAAATAATGCATAGCGGGAAAATTAAATGATTACTCCCACAAAGTATATTTTGCTAGAAAAGTATGCTTTGCAATTTTGATGAAATTGGTTACTGATATCGGTTTGTTACTGGCATGGGGAGTGGTTCACTGACTGAATGGTGAACAGTTCCGATCCTCACCAGACCGTGTGGAGGTTGGTCTGGATCGGCACTGATCGGAAATGTCTTAAGCCACGCTAAGCCACATACAACGATAGCTTTGATCTAATGTGCATCCACTTAATACATGTAGCGCGAAATATCCATCAACTATTGAGAACGACGTCTGTAAAACCCATTACCGTCATGCGTAATGCATTACATTGGTTTTTGTTACTGGAGGGAAGACGTGAATGAGTACATCGAAAACAACCATCTCAACCGTCTCACCTAGAATTGTAGTACATGTATTAATAATATAGTATACATTGTATAGGAAGATACGATGTTGAAACTTTCGTGTGTGTACATGTACGCGAGAAATGGCATACATAGCAGGCGTGGATCCAGGATTTCGGGTTGGGGGGGGGGGAGCGCGTAACTACTTTGCAATACTTGACTATATTATCGAACGAGCGTTCGTAGACTGTGGTGAGCTCGGGATAGTGGTAGGGGGTCCGGTGGCACCCCCCCCCGGATTTGTTTTTAAATCTACATGGCATTCCCTGCTTCTGGCGAATTTTGGAGCAAAACTATTGACACTGTCACAGTATTTTTAGACATGATTTTTGATTGAAAACTATGCTGCTGCTGCCCAGCATTTATTTTTTGGCTGCATCCCGCAATAAACAATAAATTCAGAACGCGAACGTAGAAACGTGCCTTGTAACTTGTAAAAAAATCTTTATTCGGCGAATTTTAGGGGGGCGCGCGCCGGGTCCCCCCCCCCCCCTCCTCCTGAATCCGCCCATAATAGAGAATAGTAGGTTAGTGCCGTGAATGGGAAAATAGATGGCAAGGCTTAGGAAACGGGATGGGTGAGCCTCTGCCGAGCACATCCCGTTTCCGTGCCGCGCCAGATATGTTTTCCCATTCACGGCACTAACCTACTATTCTATTTATCCCGTCAACACCTACAAATGGTTTTAAGATGCAAAGAAATAACCCCAGCCACCACACATGTTCATTCGCAGTGATTAGGTCGTTTGACAGGATATCAAAAATGTTTCACGGCACCGTGTTTCACGGCAGATACGCACTGTGTTGACGGGATAAATGTGCATAGCAAAATGCAGTGAGTTTACTGTAGTACATGGACACGAGTTTTGCCAGCCATGTTTGCAGTATTAACCCATCGGTAGCTCTTGCTCAGCGACTATAACAATCATCCCAGTGTTCAAGTTATACACATGAATTAATATACGTGTAATAATTTAATGTAGGACTGCAATTGTCTAATGTTTTATTATTGTTTATCATTTTGGTTGTGAACTATGTTTAATGGCACACTGTATTCAATTGTGATGTCAGTTAGATAGGTTTATGTGCAATCATCATTTCAACCATGAACATATATTTCGAAGCCATTAAATGCTATTATCACATGTTGTGAGTTACGATGATTATATTGTACATATTTTTCTGCATATTTGTACATTGAATTCAAATGAGAGTAAACTGCTTGGTGACCATTTCAGAATCAGGTGTTGTCTTATTTGCATTCAAGTTCGGACTATTTATGTAATATTTGTACATATATCTCGCATGCGAAGTAAAATTCATCATCCATTTTGAAGTTGCGAACACAGATGAAACTGATCTAAATATATCGATTTCTGAATGGGTATGGCCATACTTATCATTAATTACGAAGCTTACTATTTTGTAGATATCACTATATATTTAATAGCAAACATAGAGAATCAAACAAATGAAAATAAGTATTATTTCTAGATGGTAGCCAAAATACATAGATAACCACCGAAATAAGCACCAATCTGATTGGTTTTTACTTTCCTGGTATGCTCAAATTAAGACATTTTCTAGAGACGGGGCGCACATGAAAACTAAATAGAGAATAGTAGGTTAGAGCCGTGAATGGAAAAAATATCTGGCAAGGCTCAGGAAACGGGATGGGCGAGGCTCTGCCGAGCACATCCCGTTTCCGTGCCGCGCTAGATATTTTTCCCATTCACGGCACTAACCTACTATTCTATTTATCCAATCAACACCTACACATGGCTGTAAAATGCAAAAATATAACCCCTGCAGCCACCGTACATATTCATACGCAGTGATTTGGTCGTATTGACAGGATATCAAAAATGGTTCACGGCACCGTGTTTCACGGCACATGCTATTACAGGACCGTTTTCAATCGTCCCAAGTATACCGGAGGTTCAGATAGGCCGCCAGTGTGATAACTCGTCTAACAGGTACCGGAAGTGTCGTGACCGAGTTGGTACCCGGTGTCAGCAGATTGTAGGTCGGGCTCACTGTCGGTGCGCCTGTGTGCCGGGATACGCCAGCAAATAATATAACGAATATATTTTTACATGTCAAGGTAATTCTACACAAATATTTAATGTGAGTGTGTTTAAGTTTAAGTTAAGTTTCATTCAAAATATATGTGATACTACACAGCCTTCTAAGGCAACACTCACCCTATAATGAATACACACACTGACAGGTATATTTGTATGTTAACAATGGTTTTTAGTTTAACGTAATGGGTGTCAATAATTATATATCATATGTCCAGAGCTGATATTATGTCATCAACTACTATGTCTATTATGATAGTTAGTCATCATACTGTTCCTGGTCGCATCCATTGATGGACATATCCTACTTTTAGCCGAGCATATTGGTGTCCGTACTGCTTTAAGGCAATATTCAGTCTGCGTATTTGTCTGCAACGGTATCGCGTTGTGGTGGTACTCATTGACGCTATATTTCAGTCTGGTTGTTGGGTCGACACTAGGTCGTCCGAAGGACCAAATGCAGACCAAAGGTTTTTCATACTACAGTAAACGCAACAGCCTATGGTTGTGTTATTTATATTTATATCATATTCTGATAGCCAAGACAGCCAAATAGGGCGTTGAAATTAAGAATCATCTTGTTTTGCGTAATTTTGTCTCAATTCGTAGAACGACAGCATTGCTGGTCAATAGAGTGCCTTTATTGACAGTGTCGTGTAATTAATGACGTCAACAAACTGTAACGAATCAACAACGTCGTACGACGTCACGTGGGTCTGTTGTAATGCATTGTGATACAAACGCAATACGTTGAATGGGCGTTTGCATTGTGAATTTATGGAACGTGTAACTACTTTTGGCAGTGCACATCGGACTGTAACGCCATAATTATATTGAATGTATTACATTATCACAGCCATTTTGGCTGTGATAATGTAATAAATTCAGTATAACAACACGATATTTCCAGAGGTACAGACGTACTATATCAATATGAACATCTCGGAGGAGCGAGGCTGTGGCAATGGCACGAAGCCAAAAGACGACAAACTTTGCTATATTTATCAGCCAATCAGACTGCTGCGACAGTACATCAATCCGAGGACACGTTACTTCACATATTTCCTAGATAGAGTTGTTGTGACAGGGGTAAGTGTATGTCATCGTTGTTACTGGGGTTTAGCAATCCCAGGGGTCCGTGAAAGAAGGCGGCTACATCCACTGCTTCCACTGACCCTTTCCATTCAGATTGCAATACAAATGTATCAGTTATGGCAAAATAAGCAATGATGCCCCCAACGCATGGATTGGACATGAAACCCGACATTGAGCTGATCAATTCCTAGGTTTAATGTGTTTGATAGCCAAATGTTCGTCGGCAGTGACACATGGAACAGACAGTACAGTCATGTGCTTCTACCGACTACGGGATCTGTGAAATTTACTCTGCGATCACATTAACATAAATCAACATTCGTATGTCGACAATTTCGAATGTGCAATATCATTTTGAATGCGGAGCTGGTTAGTTCGAATGTACACCGACACTTGTACAGTGTGGCCCAAAAGAACTTGGACCCTTTTTGTAACCTATATATCTTTTGACATACTGTTTGAATCTTAATTAATTTTGGCATTCGTATTGTGTAATGTGTGTTGTATTAGAAGGATACATATTGCTTAATTACTGCTCGTCCATGCATATTGACGTCATCGTGGTTATGACGTCACTAGGTCATACTCCGGAATTTCCATCGCTGAGAACGTTGTGAAACATTTGAAAAGCCGTGCCATATCAATTATTTTCACCGAAAGAGTGAAATAAATGATATACTGAACAGACGAATGCATATAAGTGTTACTTACATGTCCATGCAGCTTCGAAAGTATCTAAATGAAAAAGACTTAACATATGAAATACATTTTCGTAGTGTTTCTCTTGGAATAACAAATAAGGCACTGATGGTAAAACAATTTAATTTAATGGTATGATTTTGTTAGCAAAATAAAATATTTTCAAATGCAAATATGAAAAGCATGATATTACTTTCGAATCTTTTGTAAGTTACTTGAAAAATAGAATATATATAGAAGAAGAAATAGCGACAATGAAATACAAAAGAGAACAGCATATTATTAAGTGGGGCAGGTTTAATATATAAGTTCTTATAGGCACCGCAAGAAAAATCAAGCACAACATATCTCTATATTAAATATAAACTACACAACTACACAGGTCCAGCACTGCAGGTGTGAACACAGAGAAACAAATCCTTACCTTCTTCCTTCTTTTCATGCTCTGTATATCTCAACTACTTTACTCTCCCATACATTTCACTTTTAAATACAGTATGTAATCATTGTATTTCATTTAGCTATATTCTCTTGTAAACTTTATAAAATGTACATGTTGTATTTAAAAGTGGAAATAAACCATTTAATAACAAACAAAAAATAAGCGGCTGGACGTGATTTTAACACCACAACAACAACAAATTTCCAAATTTTGATTTTAGTAAACAAATTTGTAACTATAAAAGTGTTTGAATGTGAAATTACGATATAAAACGCAAAGAGAAATGAAGCATAGATATTTCCTGACACAGTGCAAGATGTACTTGTTGCGGAACTTTAAAGGTAAAGGTTCTTTTTTTAAATGTAATGAGTTTTCGTGGGTGGCATTTTTTTCTCCCCGACGTTTCTGTATGCCTTTGTATTTGAAATGAAATATTTTAGTTGGCTATAGGCGTTATATTCATAATTTAAATCACTGCAGGCTCTTGAAATAGAGTATATGTAAATAATTTATTTATTGAATTTAAAGTTTTCTTTGTGTATGCGAGGGATATGCCTCGGAACTCCCTATTCTCGAAGTCGGCGTGACGTATCACTAGTCACGTGACCTGATATGTTTGGGGGTCCATCGGTACATTTTGCTCTACAACACATCATTTTCGTGCCAGAATATTTCACATTTAGAACCACGAAAATACTAAATCGTCATAAGAACATTTTTAAATGACTATTTAACATTATAAATATGCATACAAATTTGATTTAACGATTGGAATTTAGTTGTTTGAAGCACTCGCAAATGATGTAAATATAGAGCAAAACCCGTAAATTTCCCCCTGAGCTCTTCAGAAAGGAGGCGAGTATGTGATGCCGGATGGGTGAATTGGATCAAGTCCGACTTCGAGAATCAGACCGGCGGCTCTCATCGTTAAGCCGTGTGTCGATGCCGGCCGCGCGTCGTTGCCGGCCGCGCGCAATCATTACTATTTGGCTTTGTCCAATGGTGGCATCTCTGGAGACGGTTTAAATGGTGGTCGCGGCACAGAGCTCCAGATAAGCTGCGTATTTGCGTAAATACCCAATTAAAATTGCAAAAAACCCAATTGAAATCAGAAGTAGTTAATATCAAAGATCAATGAGAACAATTGTGGTACCTTTATCCTGTTGCAGAAAACAATAAATAGACCACCAATATAGCATATTTTGCCATGAAAACACATCTTGGTATTTCATTAGAATTGTCTAAAATGCCAAGATATGTTTTCATTTCCAAACAAACTATTCAATAATTGCTGTATGTTGATGTGTAAACAGTAGTGTGATTCTATTTTACACAATTAAAATGTTGAAATACCCAATTGCTATAGAAATGATGGAGTAACAATACTCAATTACTAATTCCTTATCTGGAGCCCTGCGGCATATAAATGTACTTCTGAGTGCATAGAAGGAAAATATTTTTCCGCAAACATAAGCGTATCTTCAGCATGAAATGGGTTACTGCATGATTGCCCCATGATGCGATGATGAAAGTCGTACATTTTATATCAGAAATAACTTTCCACACTGATATCTGTTGTGATAACCGTGTTTCCTTAAAATGTTAACGGACATTACTATTTTTTATGTGCAATTATCATAATTTATAATCTGTCAAATACATATTATCAGGTGACGCATTTAATTAGTATAAATAATTAAAAAATAGCATGCCTCATTTGCATATGAAAATAGCCTGATACCAACGCGCGTCACTATCAGTAAATTTAGTAAAATAAATATTACTAAATGATTATACCTGTATAGCGGGCACTCGTAATCTTTAGAACTGGTGGAATAGTGACACAATTATACACTTATTTAATGCCTATAAAGAACGTTTTGTGCCTACTGAGTGGGCATGTATCTTTAAAATAGAATCGACTTCTGCAAATTACGTTTAAAACTGACATAAATTTCGGAGCAGACATTATCGTATTTTGCCGATATTTAATTTCAAAATCGGTCCTATCTTCCGTAAATGGCATTGAAATTGACATAAATTTCAGACTAGTCCATTTATAAAAAAGGGGTGTACAGGTCTGTGGCATTGAAAGGGTTAACATGATGACAGCGGGGTTTGAGTATACACAGATTGCAACGCATGAGCTTTGGGCTGATGGAACAGGATATCGGTAATTGGGTCATTGCGTCATCAAATGATGATGGCTACACGTGTTTACAATAATACATTGCATGGACCTGCGTAGATCTTCATTCTACATGGATAAATTATAAAATAAAACATGACGGTAACAATTCTTGGTCGATTCAATATATTTATTACATGCGAAGATAACAGTGAAAACATTACATATGACGACATGTAGATAGAAATTTATGGCATATTATAGGCATTGACGACGTCGTACATGTATTTGTTGTTGACATGATGCGTCTTGGGCGAGCACGGATATTGCATGGTTCGGATAAGCAACACGGAAGGTCGTATGTCGCTGGACTTCCGTGCAATGGGGGGTCGCACTGTATGTCTGAAAATGCAATAAACTATATGGCCAATATAGTATTTAAATTATTAATGATTGGCCTGTGATGCCACTGAATTTTCACATTTCTTTAGAATTGCATCCATTTCTGAGACAATAAAGAACTTCATGGCACGTACCAGTCTTGGCGAGTGTCTATAGAAATTACCGTAAACACACTAAATATTTGCACACACTTTATTCTGGGAAACTCATTTTAAATACATGATTTTCACAGCAATAATGTCCAAATACTTAAGGTTCATGGTATGGTTGTACTGGTTTATTACAATAACAATGTATTTGGATACAATTTGTTTTGGGAAACCCGTATTTTATAGGTGTTTCCCAAAACAAATGTTATCCAAATATTTATGGTTAATACAGTCTTTCCCAGCCGAAATTAACACTCATCAAGGTGACTGGGCGAGTGAAATTAACACTCATCAAGGTGACTGGGTGAGTGAAATTAACACTCATCAAGGTGACTGGGTGAGTGAAATTAACACTCATCAAGGTGACTGGGTGAGTGAAATTCACACCCTGTAATCATTCCATTGTGAGCAGAATGAAGTAGCTAGGTTTAATTTATCGTCTCGTAACCTTAATTTAGTGGGTGGCAGGTGGGAGCATGTGATGGGTAATTTAACGATCGGGGTTCATCCTTACTGGATTTCCGACTGGATACCTGGTTTGGCCCTCACATACGTCTTTGGCATTTTGTATGTGACAGCTGAATCTGGTTATACCCCTTATGTGATTATTATGATTATTCGTAATCCTATTTTAGGGAAGGGGCCAAGTGACTTTGGTGTGGTATGGACCTGGCACCAGGTCAGGTTATTCTAATTTCAGGGCTGAATATATTTTTTCTGGATGTAAATATTCCGTTCTGATTTTGGTATTTTCCCCCCAATGCAGCAGGTTCAAATGGGATCGAACCCGTTTGCCCGGCCTTACATGACCTTAGCTGTTGATAGGCCGTTAAACACTAATAAACAAACAAATGAAGAAGCCTATTGATTTTCAAAAATTTCCGATGACTTATCTCCCCCTTGGCGGCCATTTTTTATTTTGTGCACTCTGTATCCTTGTCCACGCAATAACTCAAGTTCTACCTCACCGCTTGTAACTAAATTCGGTATACATTTTTATCATGGCAAGACGAAGAAGCCTATTGATTTTTAAAATTTACGATGACTTATCTCTTCTTGGCTGCCATTTTTAATTTTCGCACTTTGTATTGTTGTCCACGCAATAACTCAAGTTCTACTTCACCAATAGTAACTAAATTGTGTATACATGTTTATCACGGCACGATGAAGAAGGCTATTGATTTTGAAAATTTTCCGATAACATTTCGAGGCCATTTTTAATTTTCGGACTTTGTATATTTGTCCACTCAATAACTCCAGTTCTACTTGACTCATCGTATCCAAATTCAGTATACATGTTTATCACGTCAAGATGAAGAACAACATTAGTTTTCAGTGAGTTATCTCCCTTAGTTGACTGGCCTTGCCTCGACGGGCGTATATTGTGACCTTTGACACTCTTGTTATATTAATATGCGTGTTAGTAGCATGACAGGTGTTTCATAGATTGACTGGCGAACAGTGAAGATCCTGATCAGACTGTGCAGATGCACAGGCTGATCTGGATCTGCACTGGTCGCAAGACCCATAAGCCCCAGGACACCTGACTTCCAATCCGGAGGATGTGGGTTCAACCTCGCCTTGGGCATCAAAAATATTGTAGTATTTCCATCCCACTGGTCTGTCGGATGAGACTTTAAACTGTGGTTCCGTCTCTATATGACCTTAGCTGTTGCTGGCATGTTAAACCCATTCACTTTCACTTTGGTCAACCTTCAAGGTTATTTGTAGCTGTGACTGGATAAATGGGGCTTATTGGATTTGTGACCAGTGTAGCTCCTGATAAACAAACAGCACTCCTGTGTCTTATAACGATATATACTGCTCGTTAGAAATGTGTTTCATTGGAATGGCGAACAGTGCATATCCTGATCAGACTGTGAGGATTCACAGGCTGATCTGGATTTACACCACTGTTCGCAAAACCCATAAGCCCCATTTCTCCAGTCGAGCTTATTTAAATAATCTGTTAACCCATTAAAGACAGGATACAATTATAATCATGATAATGGTATGAAACTTTAATGAGAAAAACAATCCTGTTTTCTTTATTTAATCTCGAAAGTATATCTCGATGAGACGGTTCAAATGAATGGTAACAACATATACCTTCATGGAGAAATAAACAAAATAATTTAATTTTTTTACAAAATTGTATCTTTTGACTGAAATTGGTGCATCAATAAAATAAGGTGATGATAAGCTGCATATAGTGGTAAAATTTAATTTCATGACAAAACACAGATGCTTGTCTGTGATTAGAAAACTTCATGAGCTCATTCTTGAAATGGGGCTTATGGGATTTAGGACCAGTGTAGTTCCAGATCAAATAGCACACTCGTGTAGCCTGATAGCAATCAATATTGCTTGTTAGACGGAATGGAATGGCGAACAGTGTAGATCCTGATCAGACTGTGCGTATGCACAGGCTGATCTGGATCTACACTGGTTGCAAAACCCATAATCCCCATTTCTCCAGTCGCAGTCACAAATTTGTAATCTGAATCTAGCATTGACTGAGCTCAGCATCAGCCAATCAAACTGCATGATGTTAAGCGTGATATTCAGTGTTATGCGGTATTCGGTGTTATAATCATCGGGTTGTGGAATCTTGAAAAACATTGACCTGACGGCGCCAAAGAACTCACAATTTGTGTGTTTGTTACAGTTATGGTCCATTATGTTTAATTGCACTTGCACGTGCACAATAATATGCATGAGAGCAATTAGTCGTGTTTGTGATCTGGGGCCCGTTTCACTAAACTTTGTACGACTAAGATGTTCGTAAGTGCAAATTTAGGATCCTCTGAAAATTTGTCAGTTGCTTTATATAATAGTTCAAACTGTCATTTTGTCGCGTAAAAGCATAATATGGGATCCATATCTTGCAATGTTTGTTTCCTTTCACTGAACATATTGATAAGTTCACATATGTCTCCATTTGTCATAATATGTCAGTAATTGTCCAACGTCATACTCTTGCTTATGTCGGATCAGATACTTTGTGCATACATTTGAAAACTAAAAATGGCATAGATGTATATTTATTTTTTTATTTCTATACACCCTGAAATTGTTTTTGGGGTACATTATAGTCAGACAGACAACATCAGACAGACAGATGACGATAGGAACACGCTGCTCAACGACCTGATGCTATGCGCGAGCTGTGCTCGAGACTCCAGGGCACGAAGGAGTCGCTGCAACGGCAGCTCACGGCAGCCATTATTGATAAGGAACAGGTACATGTGTAACTACCACAGCCTGATCTGATTATGCAGAGGAATTATTAACCGTATAACAACGGCGAATTATTTTGTTGTCGTCTTCTGTTTATCTTTATTTTACAGTATCTTTCAGATGAGACTTGAAACCAAGGTCCCGTCTCTATATGGCCTTAGCTGTTGTTGAGATAGATAATTTTGTGATCGCTGCAAACTAAATATTATGTGTTTCCTATGCATTATCAAACAAAGAAACACTTGCCAGAACCCCGATATCCCACGTTTGGCCCTAACATACATACTTCGCTGTCTTGCGCATGAGAGTTGAATCTGGTTATACCCATTAAACGAGTAGTGTTACTCGTATTACTTTTATGAGTTGGGCTAAGTGACTCTGGTGTAGTGAGGACCAGTCACCAGATCAGGTTATCCTAATACCACAGCTGAATAAAATAATAAAAACATTTTTATGACCACGATCGCTGTAGAGCTAGGAGACGTGTAGTGTTTGAACTCTGTATATGTCCGTGGTCACATTTCCTTCTTTACGGTAATATTCAGTTCTGGGGCCCGTTTCACTCAACTTTGTACGACTAAAATGTTCGTAAGTTTAAATTTAGAATCGTCTGTAAATTTAAATTGATGGATTTACATTTATTGAGCATAGGCTGCATATGCAGTCTATGCTAAATAAATGTAAATCCAATGATAGTTTACAAGAAAACAATGTTAATGTGAAAATTACAGACTATCCTAATTTTGCACTTAAGAACAGTTTAGTCGTACAAAGTTTAGTGAAACGCCCCCCCCCCCCCCCCCAGATGTTGGGACTTTCCTACGACCATCCATAAATAGGCTTCAAAATGACCTTAGCTGTTGATAGCACGTTAAACACCAATAAATAAAATCAAATCACTCTTCCCCATCTTGCTTTCACAGGCTGAATATATATTTATTTGGATGTAAATATTCCGTTCGGATTTTGTGATTTTATTCCCAATGCAGCAGATTACATGCGGGCTTTAAATGACCTTAGCTGTTGATATGCCGTTAAACACCAATAAATCAATGTTTCCTCATCTCGCCACCACAGCTACAGACGCCCAATGACGATATCGGCCAGGAGGCAGAGCCACTGAGGAGCCAGATCGGGTCGGAGTGCACATCGAACAAGAACCTCGCAGGAACAGGGCGTGGAGATACAAGTTCTCAAGGATCGGCTCTCCCTCAACGAGAGCAAAATGTAAATGACTAGATGTGGACAAATAATGAATATTGGAATTTCTTTAGTTTGACTATTTGTCAAAATATTAACAACTGCATTTTTAGATCTTGCACTCGCCAGTCTGGACAACTGCTATATAAACTACACGCCGAGAAACAAGCAACACTTGCAAGTGATTTTTCAACCCTGTCTTCATTCGTCTTATTTTCTCTCAATCTTTGCATGGTTTAACCGGTATGTGTGTATTACAGACAAAGCCAGAGTCGTGAGGTGGCATCTCTGCTCACCCGCAATGTCGAGCGGGAAGGGGACGTGGAACGTCTACGCCGACAGCTTACCAGCAAGAAGTTTGAATGGTAAGGATTTACAATGCTCTTGGACGGCATCATAGTCAAATGATAGAGAATTTGACTTATGGTACCCGAGATCGGGAGGATGGGAGAGTATGCATATTTTAATGAACCCATCCTTCTTATCTTAACGGTGAATGTTACTTGGATTCACACCGAGCGCTAAGTGATCCGGTGTTGTCGGGCTGCCTTGTCTTTTGGTACTGAAAGTTTTTATTGTATTTTGTGCTGAATGTATGCTACTCCACCATTCCTGTTTGCACATGACCTTGCTATTGAATTAATGTAAAACCCCAATTATTCAATCAATTATAATGAGACTTGAGACCAAGGTTCATTTCTCTATATGACCATAGCTATTGCTGAGTCATTTTGTTGACAATAATTTGAGGAATAATTCAGACTGACATTCTGCAGATTGAGAATGTCGTCAGGTATTAGATGGATTGCACCTACAAGGTTTCTTTTCAATGAACAGTCAGCCAATGGTGTGATTTCAATGTACAATTTCATATATTTTATGTCTGTGCGTGACTGTGTGGTGTTAACCCATCTGTTTATGTGGCTGGAGAACTGGGTGTTGAGGGATTTGTGGTTTGTGTAACTCCTAGTCTGGTAGACTCAGTCTGCAGTCTGATAGCGATGTGTGATATTTGTTAGAGACATGACAGGTGTTTCATTGATGAAATGGTGAACAGTGCAGATCCTGATCAGACTGTGCGGATGCGCAGGCTGATCTGGATCTACACTGGTCGCATCACCCATAAGCTCCATTTCTACACTCATGGCCACATATGACCTTATTACACTCACTTCAAACACCATAAATCAATCAATCAATCAACCAACCAAACAAACAATCATCAATCAATCAATAAACCAATCAATCAATCAATAAACCAATCAATCAATGAACTACCATGTATTACACCACACCTAGACTGGTGGATGAAGAGGCCACCATCACTATCGTAAACTAAATGAGTATATGACTTGTTTGCGACTTCAGATAAGTAGGTCATTTACACGTAAATTTTGTAACCTCGTACCTCACAGAAACATTGATAGTCCAGTAGTAGAAGATTGTATGTACACATTGTTTAAATGGGGAGTACGATCTTCTACTTCTCGACCATCAATTTGCTACTTGCGAGTAATTTGGACAATTCTACAGTACTCGCAACTATCATGCCTTTGAGCTCTGAATGAGTAGAGAATTTACTTATTAATTAGTCGTTTTCTTTGCCTTTCTGTTTGTTCACCCGTACGTCCGTAACACATAAACTTCAGGTGTGTGAATTTTCAAAGGATTGCCTCTTTAATTAAATTTAAAAAAATATATGTACCGCATGTAGTTGAATATGCCAAAAAAAAAAATATTTTGTGAAGTGGTGCATGGATTTCCTCTTTTGTTGTGATTTTTGTCGCGCCCGCTTGCGGAAAGCGCGATATAGTCGGCACTTTGGCGTACGTACGTGTGTCCGGTTAAATTTTATGGTTAACGTTTTTGATTAAAGTTTTTTGGTTAAAGTATTTCGTTATACTATATCTCTGCAACTGCTTTGCCCCCATTGCCTTGAAACTTCACATGGGTGTTTATCATCATCTATATTTTCATTCTACCCCCCTCCCGTGCGGCCCCTGTGCCCAATGTCAAGGTCAAATTACTTTGAAGTTTTTGGTTAAAGTTTTTGGTTAAAGTTTTTTGGTTAAAGTTTTTTGGTTAAAGTTTTTCGTTATACTATATCCCTGCAACTGATTCGCCCATTACCTTGAAACTTTACATGGGTGTTTATCATCATCCATATTTTAATTCCACCCCCACCCGTGCGGCCCATGTGCCCAATGTCAAGGTCAAATTACTTTGAAGTTTTTGGTTAAAGTTTTTGGTTAAAGTTTTTTCATGTACTATATCTATGCACCTACTTTGCCCATTGCCTTGAACCTTCACATGCCTGTTTATCATCATCCATATTTTCATTCTACCCCCCACCCGTGCGGCCCCTGTGCCCCCCTCCCCGTGATATACCTGCTAAATTACTCTAGTTGTTTCGCTGGTTGAGATCAATTTATATGATTCATATCTTCTCTTATTATGGGCAAATGTGACTGACTGGAGAAATTGCACTTTATGACATTTGCGCTTTATGACATTTGTGATCAGTGTAGTCCCAGATCAGACTGAGTGGATGTACAGGTTACACTGTTTGACAATCAGTCATTGAAACACTGTCATGATTCAAACAATCTTGATCCTTATCCACGCTGCAACAGTGCGAGCAAGCGAGAACTTTATAGCTCACACTGTTTGACAATCAGTCATTGAAACACTGTCATGATTCAAACAATCTTGATCCTTATCCACGCTGCAAGAGTGCGAGCAATCAAGAACTTTATAGGTCACAAAAGTCGTAATCCTCATTTCTGCAGTAACTGCAACAAGTATGGCCGCGACTGGAGAACTGGGGCTTATGGGATTTGTGACCAGTCTAGCTCCTGATGAAATAAAAAAAACCTGTAGCCTGATAACAAACTATATCGCTTGTTAGATGCGTGACGGGTGTTTCATTGAGGAATTGGCGAACAATGCAGATCCTGATCAGACTGCAGATGCACAGGCTGATCTGGATCTACACTGGTCGCAAAACCTGTTAGCCCCATTTTTCCAGTCACAGCCACATATTACAAAACGCGAAAGTAATCTACTTATTTAGAGTCCAGCTTGTAGGTACAGTGTGCGAACGGAGACCTGGTTTGGCCCTCAGGTATGTCTTTGGCGTTCTTGTATGTGAGGGTTTAATCTGGTTATCTCTTTTGTCTGTTCCACGTTTTGCTGACGGCAAACATTTTGTATGTGACAGTTGAATTTGGTTGTACCCTATTTTATGGGAAGGTCCAAGTGACTGATGTGGTATGGACCTGGCACCAGGTCAGGTTATTCTAATTTCAGGGCTGAATATATTTTCTCGATGTAAATATTCCGTTCTGATTTTGGGATTTTCCCACCAATGCAACAGGCTAAAACGGGATCGAACCCGTTTGCCTGGCCTTACATGACCTTAGCTGTTGATAGGCCGTTAAACACCAATAAACAAACAAACAAACATTTCTCCCATGTTGTGAATTATGCCATATTTTAGGTTTATCGTTAAATGGTTAGATTTTGGGTTCTTCAGTCTCCTTTAGGTATTCTCTTATCAATATTGGCAATTGTGCTACATGTATATTATGGATTGTATATTTATGATTTACACGTTTGCAACTCGTCAAGCTATAAAATAAATACTTATTATATTTTTTATAATACATATTCGTAAACGTATACTTTTTTTGTGTAACAAAAACTATAAAATGATTTGTGTAAGAAATTGCATCTGTGTTAAGGATGCATGTCTATTGCTGTGGTTTACCAACTGATTATAGCTGTTCTTACATGTTGTAGCCATCATTGTGCTTTAATCAATTTCAGGCGCAATACAATATGCTAATGTCAAGAAAGTTCCTCGCTATATGACCTTAAGTGTTGCTGGGACGTTAAATGTGTTTTGTTATTACTAAGAAGAGACAATGCCACACCCTAGCCCTAACCCAAACAATTACATGTATCTTTCTGCCAATCCATCCACAGGTCTGTAGTGTTGAAAGGGTGAATTGATATTTATCCTGTCAACACAGTGCGTAGGTGGCGTGAAACACTGTGCCGTGAAATAGTTTTGAAATCCTGTCCATACGACCTAATCACTGCGTATGAATATGTGTGGTGGCTGGGGCTATATTTTTGCATTTTAAAGCCATTTGTAGGTGTTGACGAGATGAATAGAATAGTAGGGTAGTGCCGCGAATGGGAAAAAATATCTGGCGCTGCACGGAAACTGGATGTGCTCGGCAGAACCTCTCCCATCCCGTTTCCTCAGCCTTGCCAGATATTTTTACCCATTCACGGCACTAACCTACTATTCTCCATATCATATCCCCACCTTGTTAAATGTGCCATCCAATCAAGTATAAATCATATTCCAAGGGAAATCCTGGGTGGTAGGTGGGAGCATGTGATGTGTAATTTAACGGAATTTACCGGAATTCCAACCGGAGACCTGGTTTCGCCCTCACGTACGTCATTGGCATTTTTGTATGTGACAGTTGAATCTGGTTTGAGTAAGACGATTATTCGCAATCTTATTCTTCCCAATGCAGGTTACATGCGGGAACGAACCTGTTTGCCCGGACTTAAATGACCTTAGCTATTGATAGACCGTTAAACAACAATAAATCAAATACCGCTATCTGTATGTTTATCACAGTTTCTGATAATATATACTTGGATATAACGCAAGATTTGTGGAATTAAATCAAATGAAACAGTGCGATTGGTCATTTTGTGTACATGAAGAAAACAACAGTGTAACATATTCTCAACAAGATGGTTCAAATGAGTCGTAACAACATATACTTTTATGAAGAAATAAAGAAAATAAAAAAAAAAAAAAAAATATGATTATATACTTTGACTGCAATGAGTTAATTTGTCTGTGAACCTGTATTTTCAGGGAGAGAGCGGTGCAGGAGTTACGTCGCCATGGTTTAGCCCCGCCCATACCTACGATGGACTACTCCAGCACCAGTTGATATCACTCTACGAGTCCCATACGTTCTTCTCGCTCGAGAAGTCCTACCAGGTTAGTTGCTGTTCATGATCACGAGGGTCCGTGCTTATTAAAGATACATGCCCACTTAGTAGGCATAAAATGTTCTTTATAGGAATTAAATAAGTGTATAATTGTGTCACTATTCCACCAGTTGTAAAAATTACGAGTACCTGCTATACAGATATAATCATTTAGTAATATGTAGTTTACTGATAGTCACTCGTGGTTGTATGAGGTCAGGGGTTGAAATTTCACTCGCACAGCTCGTCATGGCGACTGTTATTTGTGGCGGTCGAGTACTTTATACAGGCACTCGCCCAGTTTGGCGAGTGAAAATTTGGTCACGATATTTTTGTTTCTGTCAGAAGAAATTGCCAATTAATTCCATCGATAACGGCCAACAAATGGTATTAATTCAGCGACCATTTGCTGTTTACAGTTTACGGCAATTTGCCGGAAGTAACATTCAAGAAGTGTCTATGCACACGGTTACGGGTAGAATCGCTATCGATTTTGAACACGGTCCATATCGGGCAATTCACGGATAAGTTGTCGGCTGTGCGCGGCTGGGCTAACACATAATATGACTGCGAGTATAGACTAGTGTATATATATATAGTCTCGTATACAGTTGAGTTAACGCGCATTGCCATTTCAGACGCCGAACATAACGGTTTGGGACGAAACGGTCGGCGCCGGGTCTGAAACCATTGAATTTAGTAATTAAGACAGCGCATGCAAACATAGCCACTATAAATAAAACATAATCTATGTCACTCAACGCTTATAGAAAATAAGAAGCATGCAAGCCTCTGACCAAATTCGCTGCTAAGAACTCGACGATGTTTATCTCCCGATAAATATATTTATTTGTTGGTTTATGTTCATTTAATATTGAAAATATAAATAACAATAATAA